>NW_019773603.1:186854-302265 GCF_001039355.2 Lingula anatina | reverse complement strand
TTCCCTTTTTCCACCCCCCCCTCCCTCCCCCCCCCCCCCCCCCCCCCAACTGGAATAAAAAGACAAAAATGTGTAAAATGTGCACAAGTCTCTTTTTAGTCAGCATTGGGGCTGTAGGGAATTATAAATTTGAAAAATTTATATTTTACAAGCACCAAATTTATATATCTGTATGGTGTTTTTGGTTCTTTTACTTCTTAGAATAGAACTGTTGAGTAGCCTGCTCTTTAATTTTGTTGCTTCCACTCAATAGGAATGTTCTTATTTTAAGAAATTATGACTTAAAAAAACTTTATCTGTAAATTTCCCAATCTTCCCCACTGAAAGAAAGGAGTTATGACCGTAACTTGCAGTCGTTGCTGTCTGTAAAACATGGCATGGCAAGATCACATGGCTGACACATGGCTACAGGCGACGACATAGTTACTGTTCGGTCTGTATATGGTGTCTGAACTGCGATGTTGACACAGATATGAGGTTGAGGCATGTTTGCAGGCACTTTAGATAAAGGAATAAACAAAATGTTAGATGGGGCAAAAAAGGCTTCTTCAGTGCAGATGTCCTAAAATTGAATGTGAAGGCTTTAAGTAAGGTTCAGTTTGCACTTGTATGTTTTCATTGATCCCTCCTGAAAATTATACCTTTTTAAATACAGTGAATTGCATGAGTATGAAAAAATTTTTTTTTCAAAGTACAATTACACCAGTGTCTGTACATGAAAAATGATAAGTGGTGAAAGGCTGAAATACCTTTATTGCCTTCACCTGAGCCTCCCTGTCTGTGTCTGGACAGGGGCGGATTTAGGCCGTCTTCTGGGTCTTCCGGAAGATGGTCAGATTTTCAAGTTTACATTGAGGTGTATTGTACGTTTTCTGTCGGAAGACGGTCAAAATGGTGGATGGATCAACAAAGATAATTTGGAAGACTGTCAGAAAATATCTCCAGATCTGCCCCTGCTGGAACTAGGGTGAAAACTCTAGTACAAACTAAGCTATAAGCAGTCTTCAGGTTCTTCTCAAACAATTTTAGTGTAATTTGCAGTTCTGTGTGGATGGACATCTCAAGTGCTAGCAAGGTGTTACATGCAGGTTTCCATTAATATTGCTGTAGATGATAGGGTTTAATTCAACAAAAAAAAAAAAAAAGCAAGGCATTTTCAACGTTTTTCTCTTTAACACCAAGAAGTAACCTATATCAAAAAACCTCTAAAATTATAATCAATAAATTCATTGTTGGGGTCTTAGTTTTATTTATTTATTAAATTCATTTATTTATTTATTTACTTTCATTTTAACCATCAGGAGTGAAATTCACCTGTTTTTGCTTCATTACAAGCAGGTGACTTAAAAATGAGAAACCAAAGATTCAAAAACTTGTTAAATTAGAACCAGTTCTTTGGACATGATACGATTCATGCTGATGATGAATGGTGTCCTAAGTGGGCTTTTCCTGCAAGAAAAAAAAGAGCAATTTTCTAAAATTCTCCTATTATCAGATCTTTGTTTGACCTGCCTCTGCATTTGGTTGCGACATTACACGCCATTTTTGATTTTGAAATAATTTAGTTTTTATTAACCATTAACCCCTTCATGTTTTCATTTATTAGCCAGGTTTTATTGTTTCTAAATTGGGTTTAAAATAAGTAGCTTTGCAGGATGTGTATCCTGTGTACACATGGAAAATAGGCTTCCAAATGAGGTAAGTATACTGTCTTAAAGGAAAAAGTGTTGACATTACCAGGAAAATGTAATTTTTATTCCTAGATGAAGTCTAATGATTTTTTTAATTGGCGGAGATGGGAGGGAGGGAGAGAGAGAGGGAATGCCAGGGCCTCTTTCAAGGCTTCCTTCACAACTGAATCAAAAAATCACAGAAATCTTGAGGAAACGGCTCAAACATACAGTTTTGAAATAAGGTTCCAGATTACCCAGTGCTTTGTGCATTAACTTAAAGATTTGAACAGGCCAATAAATATTAACACCTGTCTTATAAGATATCTGCAGGTAGGAAGTTCACAGGGAAAGCCATAGAATAATACAAGGCTTTGTGTATGAATTTACTAATAACATTTATAGGATGTCACATTTACGAGAATATATTCCTCTAAGGAAACAGGTACTGATCGAGATTTCTGTTTGAGCATATTGGAATAGAACTTGAGGCTCAGATAGATCTCTGTTATATGCAGGAACTCAGAAAAAAAGGAATTACACAGAAAAACTTTGGACTCCTGCCATTATATTTTGTCTGCCATGCCTCATGAACAAGATGACAAATTTTACCAAGGCACAGTAGAGTGCTGTATGATCTCTGCAAGAGACTTCAGGGCCTGAATACAGTTGGGTGGGGGAACTGCCCTGTTGGCTGGAAAAAATCCATAATAATAATAATAATAAACTTTATTTAAAGAGGGTAAAACATGTTAAGTGTACGGTATAAAAATTTGATCTAGATTCTATGCCATTTCTGAAGTTGGGTCAACTGAAGAGTAAAACACAATTTTTGCCATTTCCCAGAATATTTCAGAAGAATATGCGAGTTTTCAGTTTCTTTAGTTAGAGAATAGATAAATTAGGTATGGAAATATTTCCTTGTCCAGACCAAAAAAAAGGTTGCTATGATACTGTGTTTTAAATGGATGAGGATGTTTTATATTAAAGTTAGATATCAGTGGACAAGGTATTGAATGTGCTACAAATACCATTTAGTAAAGTGTTTCATATGACAGTAATTTTCCCACTTTTGTGACTGGACTAAAAGGGCATTGTTATACGGATCACACAGGAATTATTATTTTATGTTAATAATATTATTCTGTTTTGGCAAAATATAATTTGTCCCAAAAGTGTGGGGATAATAAAAAACATCAACCATTTCTATTCACAAATAATCTTTACTTTCAAACTTGTATCCTTGTTTTGTTTGGTCTTGTAATTAAATGCATGTTTTCTTGCATTTCCAGTGACATTTACTGGAAATCTGGTTCATTCACCTAGATGTATTTGATGCTTGGTATAAGTAATAGGCCAACTTTAATTAAATACTTAATTTAATGAGATCATTCATGCGTGGGGAGGCGTGAAAGAAACGTGGAAGAAACATGCTACATGTAGTTAAGCATGAAAATTCATGCGTTAGCACTCCTTTTGACGATTCCGATATAAACTGGCTATGCTAACACCAGTACTGGCTGCAGCCAGTACATATTAGAATTGTCATTAGGAGTGCTACATGTAGTAATAGTTACGTCTGCCAAAATGGGCATGTCTGAGGGTTCACAAGAATGAAAAGCAGCAACTCAAGAGATTACCCAGCCAAGTTTTATTTAAAAATGCATTTAATAAATATAAGTGAAAAACCCTATCTAGAAATAACTGTAATGTTTTGTTTGTTTGTTTTTTTTTTAAAGAAAAAACAAGGCATAACAATTGTTTTTATGTGCAATCTCCAAATATGATTGAGGTTATACAAATAGCTGGTCCCACACAAGATTATACCTTCATCATATAAACACCCCCCTTTTTGCTAGCAAAGTCTGGATAAAATTTAAAATTTTGGTCTAGGAACATGAAACTTTCAAAGTAAAAGATCCACTTCTATGGAAAGGGACCACCCTTTTGAAATTGCTGGCTACGGACCTGAGTTCAACAGGAAGTTTCAAGTTTTATCTTAAAAGATAAAGAAATATCCATTTGGGGCCATCAAAGCAGGGAATACACAAGGTTAGCTAGTGAGCGAGTGCTCTTAAGGTGCACCTTGCATTTATGTGGCCTATTTTATATAAGCTATAGATTTTCACTTAAAACCAACTACTGTATAGTAGTTCAAGGATTTTCTGCTCAGTTTTATGGTTAGTTAATTCTGATTGGTCTGTCTTGTGTCGCAGTGGCTTTTGTATCACATGGAATTGAATTATTAGCTTGTTTTTCAATGTCTATGTTACCTGTAGTATATAATGTAAGAGGGTAAGGCTTCGTTCACATGCAATGTCTATTTTCTAAATTCTATTTTCTATTTGCGGTGTGTCTTATGATCACGGTCTGTGCACTGAATATCCCGCCGCGTAATTACTGGAAGCGAGCCAGTTACTATAAGTTACTATAAGTAACTGGCTCGCGCTGCCAGTAATTACGCGGCGGGATATTCAGTGCACAGACCGTGATCATAAGATAGCACGAATAGAAAATAGAATTTAGAAAATAGACATTGCATGTGAACGAAGCCTAAGAGTTATTATGCTATTATAAAACATTATATAACAGTGCATCAAAATTGGCCAAAACATTATTATGTACACTTTTTTCTGCATAATGTCTGAATATTTGTCGGCTTTGCTGTTTAGTTTATCTAATGAAATTGAATTGACTTTTATAAGAAATAAGACTCAAAATGTTATTTTTCAATCCAAAATGATATTTTGGATTGAAAATATATTTATTTTAGTTATTAATTATTTTACATCAATACTGTAACCAAACCCTTCTCTTTCTGCATAAAAAGACAAAATGTTGCTTTGAATATGAACTGTTTGTTTATTTCTTATTTTAGCAGAATGTTCAAGTTCTCTGCTGGCACAAATCTACCGTATGACGAGTTCTCACGACATAGAAAGATACGGCAACCTAGGGTAAGAGTACTGCTTTCCAAAATGAAAATATTTAATACATGCACATAAAACTACTGAAAATCTGTTGTTGCTTATGAGTTGGCATAGCTAAAATGTATCAGGTTAATATTTAGATTGTTTTATTATTATTAATATTATTACTTTATTTTTGTCAATGTTTGGATGTTTGACTAGACTGTGGTCGCATTCAGAACAGTGGACTAACTTGTCCGTGGGTCAAATATGGTGACTCATTAAAAAGCTTGCCGTCTAATCCGCTAATAGACACTGAGCAGAATCTCCTTGGGGAAGTACAGTATTCAAGTGGGTCGGCCATATTTGACCCTAGGACTAGTTAGTCCACTGTTCTGAATCCAGCCTATTATTTAGTCAAACATACTTTGTGATAGAAATATTGTTCCCCAGTTAAGTTTGTATCTACCAGTGTCAAATTTCATTTAAATACTCTGTGCCTTAGGGTGCTTCTCAATGAATCTATCATACTACTAGGAGGAAGCTCGACTAACTTTGCTTGTTCAAATTAACTCTGTTAGGACTCTTGTTGAACACAAATAGATTAACAGATTAACATGCCTCCTCCTGGTGTTAAGTAGAATACAGAAAAGCTGGTGATTATACGAGTATGTCGGAAACAAGAGAAGGTGTGTTAATCAGTTAAGCTGATTGCTTTCTAGTGAGAGTCCCTGTGGAGTTAATTTTGAACTGCCTGGTATGATTGCTTCATTGTGAACGTAGTCCTTCAGTCTAGATATGAGGGGGTTGAAACTCCAAACAAAAAGTACATTGGGTGAATTGGTAATTCTGATATTTTGTCTTTTTTTACAGAAAAAAACACTTAGAATAATATGTACGTGGAATAACTTCATGCGTTGGTTTTCTTTATTGCAAATAGTCCATAAAATATACCCCATGTGCTGAGCTTACTTCCTGTATGCCTAAATTTTAGTGTGAACACTAAATGTCATTTCAATCAGTGCGTATGTAATCTCAGCACCTTTGTTATACTTAATGACCACATTTGCCAGGCAGAAAGCCAGATATAGTAGTACATATATTATAAGTGTGCTGTGTGAAAAAAATACAAAATGCAAGAGTTACTCCTATGCTCATTGTAATTTTGGCTTGAGAGTTTGACCCCTTTGAGAAAATAAGGCCAAAGTCAGTGCTGTTTCACTTTTGAAACTGATGAAAAGAGAGAAAAAAAGAAAAACATCTTGTTAACTTCCCAGGATGAAAAAAAGTGCTTTTGCTCTGAATTTTCAGGATCCCATGTCTCACCGTTTGATCGAGAAGAGGCGAAGAGATCGCATGAACAACTGTCTGGCTGATCTTAGCAGACTCATTCCACCAACATACCTAAAACAAGTAAGTTTAGTTCTAACATTCTCCAGTCTCTAGACCACCTTGCCAATTGGAATGAATTTTCTGAGAGGAGCAAAGGAAGCAATGGCCAATCTTTTTCTTGTTATGTTAACTGTCATGGTGAGACACAGGCCTACCCAACTACCAGACTCGGCACCAAATGATTTTGAATTCGTCGGAAATCGGACCACACTACCTGTTTTCAAGGTGTGCGTCAGTACGCGCTTTGACTCAATTCAATTTCAATTTATTAAACCTTTAAGCCCTACAGCTCATCAGAATATAAAACAGTGACAAAATAAAGTTATATCTAATCAACTACCATGACTACAATAACTACTACTGATACAAACAATAATAATAATAATAATAATAATAATAATAATAATAATAAGTATCAGACGCGACAATGCTCTTGCCTAGTACGCGATGTGATAGTGATGATTCTCAGCCGAGTTGGAAAGTATTGCATCACCACTCAAAATTTGTTCGGGGTATGATACTGTGAAATGCATTGAGTAAATTGGTCGTTGGGTAGGCCTGAGACACATTTTCTTGATTTAAAACTTATCAGCATTGCTGTATCAGTTTGTGAAAAAAAGTGGGGGCAGTGAGAGTGGATGACAGCATATAATGGAAATCAAACAAATAATCCAAAATCTTGGGAAAGGATGGTGTGTGTGGAGGCAGGAAGACGATCATCAGATTAGTCGGCTCTTCTTTAATGTATTTGATCCGTGGAACAATAGATCCCCGGATCTTCTGTTCTTAATGGCCTTTTACATGCATAAAACACAAGTTATGTCCTTGTATTATTTGCATGACAGGACAAGTAACTTTTTGATTGTTTAATTTTGATCTAATTGAATTAATCAAAATGTACTGTACACACAGTAATAAGGGTTTAAAATATCAGTTTGATTTTTCAGAATGGTGGGTGCAGTATTTTTTTGTACCTATTTTGAATGCAAATTTCTCCACCCAAACAAATACAATAGAATAAGACCAGAAAGTAAATCAGTTACTGATTCCCTCCTATTTCATATCATTTCCAGCAAGGTCAAGGGAGGATTGAGAAAACTGAAATAATTGAGATGGCGATTAAATATATTCACAATCTACGAGAGAGAGCACAGCATGGCCCACAAGGCAGACCAGGTATGAGTCAGTATATAAAGTGAAGTTTGCTGTCTATTCCAAGGGCAGGTAGTGCACTTGAATGCAGGCCTTGTTTTAAATTGAATTTACTCATATTTTACTCAGTTTTCTGCTATCTGTTTTCTTTGTTATTGATGTGGTTACTGGCATATAAATGAAATTGCCAACATTGCAGTTTGCAAAAATGCTATTAGTATATCATTTTCACTGCAATAAGTGATACTGACATATATGTTAATGTTATGATGTTTTAGAAGTGCAACTCAACACAGCGGATCTCTCCGAAGACAAATACCCAACAAAAAAATGTTGCCAACGTCATTTTTATTATGGGTTCAAGGAGAGCATGGATGAAGTGGCAACGTTTTTGGTGGAGTGTCAGGGTTCCAGTCCAGAAGATATGCTCTACCAAGGCATTATAAAACATATGGAAAGGGCAAGCCAGAAATACTATCCAGGTAAAAGAAATAAAAATGCACTGATACCCTGAACCTACTGTTTCTCAATGATTATGCAGAATTCTTTACACCCTCTTTACCTTCTGATATTATGGTTATTGTCTTCAATGAAATAATTCACCCTTATGGGCATTATTTTCAGTGTCTGAGTCATAGGGGGCATTCCCATAGATTTTAGATCAATCTATCCCCGTGGGGAGTCTCACTAGATTACTGTCAGCTCAGCTGGCTTAAATGTCTGTCCCGCCGCTGTAAGGGGTAATTAACTTTTGTGCCTGCTCGGCTGACAGCTATTTAGCTTGAACCCCCGGGGAGTTAGGTTGATCTAACTGGATCGATCTGCAAAGAAGTTGGTCAGAGTTTTTAAAAACCAGTAAAAAGTGACTCAACTCCTAATTTGACTGTGGAGCTGCATGAGTGTTAAATTTTTTTTTGTGGAAAAAGTTCATTAATTCACAACTTTTAAACTACGTTCTGATTTTTAGATTCAAATTGAACATTGCTTAAATTTATCAGTATTTATGCTAGCTGTGATGAAAATTTTTCATTATTTCAGTGGACAATTGCACTTTTACCAATCAATTTATATACTTTTAGGCAACTACAGCAGCATCCCACAAGAGCCACCAGCAATGTGGAAACCACAAGATTCCATGGAAAGCAGAAATGAAGACGATATGCAGATGTCCTCGTCCGGCATTGGAATGACAGATCACAGTAGCACACAAGAAAACTCCCCCACAGAAGTCTCGGACTTGAGAAGCAGCAATGGCGCTGAGATCAAAGATGACGGTTTGAAAAGCCTCCTATCAAATTTGCCAAACAGTGAGGAAAAAAATACAGAATCTACGACTACTGTTACTGAAATGAAGAATGATGACATTTGTGCTGGGATGGATGAGTCTGTTGAAGGAGAGTACCTCGAAAATGGGGAAATGCCGTCCCCTATCGAGGAACCTACCGACCAGCAGTGCAGTTTGGACAGCAATGGTGACAAGGTGTACAAATTCAAAAATATCATAAAACTGAGATTCACAGAGGACATGAAAAGTGGTCATCGCTACAGTAAAACAGGCACTTCGAGTTCATCCAACAGCTCCAAGGAGGAGAACGACAGTGAGATGTTTCAGCTGATGGGGAATCAGTTGAACTCCTATTGTGGAAGCTCGTCCTCCACAAACTACCCAAACTCTAGAGACAGCTCCACCAATGGGTACAGCTCCAATGGCAATGGGTACAGCTCTCAAGGAAGTAGTGGCAGCGTGGGCCCCTCCCCGCACAAACAGCACTCGCACAGCCACAACAGTCACGTGTCAAAAAAACAAGCCAATAAAGACTATATGGAGAGAGATATGAACGTCCCTGGCTTTGCCATGCACCCCTCAGCAACGCATTATATCCCCATTATGGTCCATTTGTCCTATTTGTCCCCCTTCTTGCAGCACTCTGAAGTAGAAAGCGTACATCAGATTTTTCACCCAATCAGCATTCCTGTCAGGCTCGGAGGGCCTGTCATACCCCCGCCTCTTGTTTCGCTGGAGGGCAAACGAGCCAGTCATAATTGATAATGACATGATGGTGTAGATGCCCTTTTGAAAACTGTCTTGAATAACTGCTTTTCTGTTCATTTAGCTATGTTCCCAATGGCACAATAAGTTTCTCACTGTAATGAATTATTTATTGTTGATTTTTTTTATCTGTTTATCAATTTTTCTAACTGAAACCTAAATACAACTGATAATTTATGGTGATACAGGATAAGCTGAAAATTGGGAACAATTTCTCTCAAACAAAGTGTATGTAGACTTCAATGGTTCTGACAGAGGCTGCATATGCTGGGGTCACCTATGTTGGAAGTTCTAACTTCTAGTTATAAAATGTTGGGTGAAGGCTTAAAGGTAGTGGAGAAGGAGTTGGGGGGGGGGGGGGGGGGGGGAGAAAGTGGTGGTGACCCACAATAAATTTACCAGTGCTTGTAGTGTTGTAGTTTGAAGGATTGCAATAAGAGCAAGCACTTTGGTGGATCTTCATTCAAGTCCCCAAAGTATAAATAGCAACAATGTTAACTCCTGGATGCCATAAGTCATAAAAAAACTTTTAAATTAGACTCATTGTGAAAATTCATAACAAGACCAGCTGTGAAATAAATCTTGATTTGTGAATACGTTTAACTGTGATGTTAAGTAATGAACTAGCTTCACTGGCGAACATGTTTTTCATTGTCTTGTAAGTAGTGGTGGTGTTACAAAGTAAATCCTTTTGTCTCTTTAGAAAAAAGTTGCATTTTAAGTATAGTGTTATGTTGTCATTGCAAAGCAATGTTTAAGCGATATAGGTTAAGGTTGCATTTGATGTCAAAATTTATTATCACTATAAAATTATTATTTTTGTTATTGTTTTTATTATTATTATAGTGATCTTGTCAGAGAAATTCATGGATATCAGCATTTTTATTAAAAATATGAAAAACTTCTTTACCAACTTCATTCAAAGTGATATATGTCAACAAAATATTAAGATTGCTTTGTATGTCGAAGATTTTTTTTTTTACATTTTTCATGAGGATAATGTATTGCATATTACACACACTTAGAAGTGCCCTATGTAGTTCAGTATAAAATTTTCGTTAAGCACTCTGTGAATTAAAACCATGCATTCCTGCTTTATTGTGAATCTTCTGAAGAAAGTATTTTGTGTATGGTGCTATCAATAGTTATTTATTGTCATTTATTTTTTTGGTTCAAGGAATTTTTCTCTAAACGCAAACATGAAATTGCGCTCGCAATTATGGAAATGGGATGTTTGAAAAAATATCTAGGACACCTTATAGACTTTGCTGGTTGTTTGAGTCAGAGATGTGAAAACTTCCTTGTAAAATTTATCCATATAGGCCCTCTTTGTTTTGTAAATTAAGTTTCACAGTTTGCTATAATACTTGTACATATTTGCCAGCCTGTATAATGATTGAAATTCTATTTAGCTTTATTTAATTTTCCCTATGTAATTGCCTGTAATTGCTCATTGAAAAGTTCAGTTTTCTATAATTATATTTAGGGCAGGCCTGGTGCCTCCTAGATTTTTGTCCCAGTTCTGTATTTATGAGATTGAAAAAAACTCTGCACATCAAAAATTATTATTATAATTTATCATTAGTGTCTAACATTTTTTGGGATTCCCAAGAATGGTTGAAGGCCACTTGTTATAACCCCTTGTTATCATGATGATATTTGTAAGTTGTTGTAAATAACAGACATTTAGTAAAATATTTAGTTGTTGTTTTTGTGGTCTCTTTTGGACAAGACGTTGTGGCAGTTTGTTTGTAATCTATATTCAGAAAAAAATAGTGTCTGTCTCTGCATGTAACTCCCTTACTGCAAAATAATTAAAACTTTCATACCCAATTTTATAATTAAAATAAACATGCAGCTCTGATGATATATTTCACGTATTATTCTTGGATTTCCTGTAACCCAAGGTTGGTTGAAGGCCATATGATAAACTCCTTGTTACAGGAATGAATACCATATTTTCTAACTTGGAAAACTTAAAGGTAGTCAAATTTCAGTATGTACTTTATCCATGCTCCTTGCTGCTGAATAACGACGGCCACGCGAACATTAAAACGGGCAATGACTTTTGCAATCATGTCAGCCCAACTGTTCCTTACTTCTCTTCAAAGAGTTTGTGGCTTTTAAACATAAATTCTGTCCTTAAGGTGCCCCCAAAGGAAGAAATCTGGGCGATTGAGATCTGGCGAGTAGGGTGGCTAAGGAAAGTGTGATGCGAGATGATGATTGCAATTTGACTTCCATAAAGGTTTCCAATTTTTGCAGAATTTGCAAGAATAAAATGGTCATCCTTATGGGACAGTTTCGTGAAAGAAAGTTGGAAATATCCTAATTATATCAAAATTGAGAGGGAAAGTAACTTTTTTTTTTATGGACCACCCTGTATGTTACAGAAGATTGGTTTGTGCACTGATGAAACAACCTTCAAGCCTCCCTTTCTGTACCTGTCAATTGTTCCCTATTTAAAGGGTCACAACTGTTCATTTTGGCCAAAAATTAATTTTCCTGAAGCTTTCCCATACTTACCAATGGTTAATAAATCCATTTCTAATTCTACAGAGTATAGCAATCTTTGGAGGTCATATGGTCAGATGGCAAGCACAGATATCAGAATACTTGCTTTAACTGCCGTTTTTGATGTAAAATAGAGTATATTATATTTCTGAGTTGTTTACAATGATTTTACTGTGAAATATAGATCTTGTAGGAAGAGTTGTTATCCCTTTAAGAGTGTGATATGTTGACACCATGTGAAGTATTTGGAAATTTTCCTGAAGGTGTAACTTTCAGTTAGCAAGGAATATTAATTGAGTGATATCCATATTTACAAATGCTTCGTTGACACCTGCTCACCACCAATTTCCCACCTCTTTTAACACTTGCATTAAAGTGAGTAAACAGTACAGTGAATCGGATCTGACAAGAATTCACGACGAGTCAGGTTGTAATATAGATTCATAAAAAAAAAAAAAAAAAAAAAAAAAAAACGTGTCTGCCTCTGCTGTATGTAAATGGTAACTGCAAAACACTGAAAATGATGATCATCATGCTTTTATCTACCTGTCAGTGCTTTAATCTACAGTGTTTATGATTGCAGCTGGTGAATTCTATGTGGGAGATTTTAGTTAAAGAAAATATCCTGTACCCACATGTCTCGTTATTAAATACACATAGTGATGATTTTAATAGTGAAAATGATATTTATTTCAGTCATTGGAAATATAATGTTTTTTGGGCTTGGACAAGTAGTGCCATCATCTTTCAAGACATGTTTATCTTTTTTGTCATCCATTTGTTTGAATATAAAACCACAAAAACTATGACCAATTTTCGTTGTTGTTGCCCTGTGTCAATGCAAGTCACTGCCTCCATGTCAAGGCTGGATTCAGTCTGTTACTTTTGCTGTCATATCCATCCATACTAAGGAAAATGCTCTAGCTATATTCACACCAACCAGATATTTAAAAATCTGATAGTCAGTAATGAATTCAATATTACACATGTCCACATAATGACAATGGATATGTTCAAAAAGACTTTTGGAAGGTAATATTCAGTATCTGAATAGTATCCCACCTCGCTTAATTCTGTTGTGGGTGTATTTTTCCCTGTAGTTTGTTTTACAAAACTGCTGTAACCAAAAATTCAGAATTCCCTGTAATATAAAAAATCAAGATTAAGAGACTGTAAACACTTTAGCAATTTTTGAACCCAGGCAGTAGAATCATTACCACTTTAATAAGACACAGTGCAGGCCCATAGCCAGGGGGGTTCAGGGGGGGGGGTTGAAAGAACGGCCCCTTTTGCTAGGAAAAGGTCCACTCTGGGTAAAATATGATCTTGGTACATGAAGATTATATGGGAAAAGGTCCACTTTTTCTAAAAAAGAACCCCCCTTTAGAAATTGCTGGCTTAGGGCCTTCAGTGTAATATATTTCAATTTGGCAGGGGTTAAGACTGGTCTATAGCACTGAAGTATGGTGCATTCAAACAATCATGAGTAGCAAGGCTTTAAAAGCCAAAGACAATTTATCCATTTATTCCTTTTTTGTGATCAACCTTTGAGTTAGAAATGAATTTTGACATCAAACAGAGTGCATATTGATTTTTATGTTTATTAAAGCACCTTTTATTTCATTTAAAGAAAAAAAAATTCAATTTCCTAAGTGAACATAACGGGTGGATCAAAAAAAGGAAATTTCATTTTTTATTAAGCACCTTCATTTAAACAAACAAACAAACAAACAAAAAAAAAAAACAGATGTAAGCTAACCTGTATCCACGATGTTGCATGGAAACCATGGAACCGGACAAGGAATCTTCTTCTGAATCTGTCTCATATACTGGATTATCAAACTTACTTGATGTCAGCTTTGCTGTTGATTCTGAAAAAAAAAAATGTACAAGTCTTTTTCTACACTAGCTGTCACATGTAACGGTGTTATATAAACTACATGTTCATATTATATACGAACTCTGCACCACTTGTCTCCTTATATTTCAAATTATCATTTATCTTGTTTATTCCTGGCAGTTCCCGGCCATCGAGTATATAGAAGGGAGTATTTATTATCTATTTATGTAGTAATTCATTTTTCAACTGGTTTATTTATTGTATGACTTCAGTGTTTCTCCTTTTCCATAAGTTTAAATCCAGTGCAGCAGTTCCAGAATATCAAGACTGTGGGGTATTTTTTATTAATCAATTAATTAGTTAAATAATTGATTGATTGATTGATTTGTTCCTGTATGACTACTGTACTTACCTCTAGTTGGTAGTTTAAATTCCCATCCAATCCACTTTAAAAAGATGCCTATCAGTATTGACAGAACAACAATTCCACCAATCACTGAGCCCACTATAGCTAAAGTTTTATTTGACCATGCCAGCCTAGAATGGAGAAAAAAAAACAGTTGATTGAATTGTAATATTATCAGCTTTTAGAGTGCCTTATCCTGGCAAGAAAATTCATTTTTTTCTTTTGTAGTACTAAATATTTTACCCTCTTACACAATATAGACTTGATATAGAAATGATCCTTTAAGACTAGAAAAAACTGCTGATGATGCTGCATTTTTTGGTGGAAATTGCTTTTTATCTTATTTCATTTTCACCACAAAACCCCACCAAAAGTCCATTTAATTTCATGGGAAAAAGCCAACAAACATTTAAAAACACAATCATGTGTGTGTTTGTGTAATTGTGAGAGGGAGAGAAGGGGGGGGGGGAGACTTTGTATGGTTATAATTATAAGTGATGAAAAAGGAAATAATAAAAAAAAACTGTAAAAATAATACATTAATTGATAAACATGTGCATACCATTCATCATTTAAACCTACACCATTGCCTTCTGTGGTCATGTTAACTAGACTGCCAGTAGTTCCCTGCTGAAGAGCACCTAAAATACATTTGATCTCAAAATGATTCATTATCATTAACCAAGCTTTAACTCATATGGTGATATAAAATTTACAACTGAAGCAAATTAGAATCAAAAGGTATGCTGATTTAAATTTATTAACATATTTGTGTTTTTTCTTGAAATTGATTGGCTTTAAGCAACTTGGTTTACTGGTGTTGTAAAGAAGATGATTACCCAGTCTGAACTATAACAAAGTTGTGAAATTCATTATCAAAACTAGTAAAAAAATTTAATCTTTATTGTATTTGTTAAAATCCATACATAAGACTTTGAATTATTACTACTGAATTATTCCATGATCCTAGTATCTGTTTTTAATAACATTTTCACCTAATTGTATAATTTAACTGTAAGAATGATAATTATCTTCGATGAGCCTTGTTACTGAAAACAAAATGTCAAAAACTAAATTTTTGACAAATGAATGAATGCAGAATACTGTAACTGATCTCAAACTATGATAATTTTACAGTCTTTTACTCTGTAGAAAAAGCTGACCAGGGGGAGGGGGTGGGGCATAATGTCCCCTAGCTTTGTTGGTACCCCTTCTCCTGCCCAGAAATAGTTTAAATAATAACAAAAATGAGACAACACCAAGCCACTGTAACACCTGTTGCCAGCACATTTGAGTAAACTGGTCTTTGCCTAGGATTTCAGATATAATTAACACAATTAGAATGTGTGATAATTTAAACCAGATGTTGCGCTGTTTAATGAGTTTTGCAATTACAAAACAGGATGTTGAGGTTTTTTTCCAGGGGAAACAGTTCACAGTTTATCTGATACTGTTATTAAAGCCTATTCTAGCTAGGAGCTTGGAGATGTGCAAGGTACCTCCTAAAGATGTACCACCAGCACTGCAGAAATACTATATGGTTAAAAAAATGAGATGGCAGCACACATCCACCTGAACCATGGAAAAAATTTTTTTTCAAAATTTATCTGCTTTGTTTTGATAAAAAGTACAAAGGAATTGGAGAGAAGTGATTGCAATTAAGCATTTTATATTAGAAGTTAGAGCTAATTTGTTTATGCTATGAACATTTTGATTCACAAGGTGCCCTCCATTGAAGGTTTTTGGGCCCTTGATACAATCTCTGATGATGCAAAAATAAGTGTGTTTTCAGTAGGACATTTTTGATATGTCAAAACTGAAGAATTTTTTATCAAAAGGTCAGAACCAAGACTATACATCTTAAAGGTTACCATTACCTCATGACTTCTAAAGCCACCTCTTATTTATTTGATTGTTTGTTTTTTTTTAATTTTTTTTGGTGCTGAAAACAACCATACAATGATTACAAATGCTATTAAATAAATTCTAGCAATGTTATTGTTATCAATTTGTATATATGTATATATATTAGTGATTTTGAGTTTTAACATTATCTTAACTTAATCTTTTTTTATTTTATTTATACTTCTATTATTTATTTCAACTAACCTCATGTGGGTGATGGGAAAGATAATTATTAATATATTTACCATGTGTGTACCCTCAATAAATAAATAAATATGTAAGCAAAATAAAAAATGCAAGCAACATAGAACATAAAAAGTAATGCAAAACCTGTCATTTCTGCTTGAAAATGCATTGTAGCCTGCCCACCACCAGAAAAACCACCAGCAGCTGTGAGGCCGTCATGGGGCACCTGGGTACCATAGCCTGTGGGCTGGGTGACTGCCACCATTGTGGGTGACACAGATAGGGGTTCAGGTGGCACTGAAGCTGTGGAGGCACCAGAAGGCAAATTACCAGCTGTAGAACCTGGTACAATGGAAGGGTTTGGGGCTTTATCATAAGGTGTAGAAACGGGTGTAGGACCTAGTTTGGTAGGAATGGGGAATTTATCAATTGGTTTGGAAATGCTTGTGGAAGCCATGCTGCTGGGAGAAGGAGGTACGGCATAAGTAGTTGATGCTGTAGGTTTTGGTTGGCTGGGTGTTAACAATTGTTTTGGTGTTGGTGGAGGAGGGGTTTTAGCTGGAGTTGTTGGCAGACTTGGGTTTGGAGGGGTAGGAATACCTGTTTGGTTGATAGAGACCCCTGGTCTGAGGGTAGGCCCTCCTGGTTTGAGGGTAGGGGCTCCTGGTTTAAGGGTAGAAGCCCCTGGTTTGAGGGTAGGGGCTCCTGGTGAAGGGGCTCTGGAGGGCCTAAGTGTGGGTGTAGGTGACTTGGAGGTCAGAATATTGGGTGTAGGTTGTGGTGGGGATACTGTGAAGTTGGCTTCTGTACTTGGGACACAAACAGGATATCTCAGGTGGTTTGTCCAAATACAGCTTCTCATGGCTGTGCAATTTTCTTGGCCTTGTCTGAAAAGAAAAGTGTATTATTCTTTCAAAGTAGATTTCTGATTTTTTATTAAGTACTAGACCATGCAATCTCTTTTTTTAAGAAAAAGGTGATAAATGCACATGAAAACACAAAAATCCAAAAGTAAGTTTTTTTATTTTCTATTTAGTGTGTGTTTGTGTGTGCAAGCATGGATGACGTGCTGAATAATTAAAATCTTGAATCTGACGTCACTGCCAGTCAGTTGCTAACTTTGTTCTATACCAGTTCATCTCCATTTACATGCCCCCTTGCTTTGGAGGTAAACCTCCCCCAATATAAAGTGAAAGGAGACAAATGGGATTTTTTCATCCCTTTACACTACATGATATAGTAAAAGTCCCTTCAGTAAGCTTTTTTTTACATATTTTTACCCAACCCCCCAAAACCAAATCTTGGTTCCAGCAGCTAGGGCACCTGTTTGTGTAGAGGTATTAATTCCCATTTTAAGCTACTTACTCTTCAGTACAAGACCTAGGACATGGTGGGACACCGGGTACAGCCATTGTTGGTTTCACTTTAATAGTCTTTAAATTTGACCTGCCTGTTACTGAAATTAAGATAGAGCAACCAAACTGAATGTTATGATATACATAATGCATAGCACAAGGCAAAACATGTACATTTTACTTTTAAAAATCTATGACATGCTTCTGTAAATTTTAAGTTACGATATAACTTAGAGAGCATTATATGTTATCCTTCCATATTACAGGAACTTTAAGGAAAACATACCTGGACAAAGTGAAGTAAAACTTGTGGTACCATTGAAATCAGAGCACAAAGATGCCCCTCCGCTCTCCTTACAAAGAGGCTCAGAATAGCAGCACTGAAAATATTCTTTGTTTTACTTTTAAAAGAACAAGTTTCTTTCAAAGAAAACAACTGGTATAAGATAAAAATGGATCTTAAATGAATTTTTATACTTAAAAACATGTTTCTTTTGAAAATAAATTAAGATTTGGATGGAAAGATATATTAATACAGATATGATGATAAATATATGTTATGTTTTGTATGTCTTGTAATCAGCTGTGAAAAAACACTGTAAAAACTCATACTTTCACATAACACTGATAATGCACACAGAGGAAAGAAGGAAGGAAGGAAATAAGGAAGGAGAAGGGAAGGCAGGAAAGAAGGAATTAAAGAAGGAAAAACAACATAAACACTCCAATTAATAAACAAAAACACTATAATAATAAATATAATACAAAATACCTCCTTAGTGTCACTCTGCTTAGGAGAGGGCAGACATGTTGAATTGCCTAAAACCGCCAGCAGGAACATGTTTGTGTCAAGTATTCTCTGCAGTACAAACTGTTGGCAGCCCCCATTGACCTGGTACAGACTGCTGGTGTTCAGTACTAACTCGTAGGAAGAACCAGAACTGATTGGAAAACAGCATGCCTTGGCCTGTGAAAGGGAATACAAGAACCTTTACGTAATCTGAAAATTGACATTGTAATTGCACAGAAAAAAAATATTTAAGAAAATGAAATGATGAAAGGTTACTGTACACAATTTATATCATTTTCATAAGTGAATGCTTACATATTCACATATATAAATTATTCTGATGAATCTCATCCTAATCATATTTTCAGGATATGTCAATAATGGAGTAACTAAGAACAAATCCAATTTTGTTGATGTTCAATAAATTAATTAATCAATTAAAAGAAGTGGGATGTCTTGGATGAGGACCCTCTGAGCACTAATACATAATTTCAAATATACATATATGTGTATAAGAATAATGCTGTATTTTAAAACTTAATTCACCTTTAGATACCCATAATTCATCAAGATATCTGCCACAATCGGATAGGCATCTGTCAAATGTTGTGTCTTATCACTGATTTTGTTGTCATGGTTACCAATAATCATATATCTGAAAAACACATAATGGGTCTGATATTGTAATATCCAAATAATTTTTATACAAAACTTTTGAATTACATGTATAGGTTATTAAAATGAGGTGTATTTTTATTTGAGGGCTAACAATTCAAATGCGCATGTATCACTCATTCATTTATATATCATGTTATACTGCTAACAAATTACCTTAAAACACCTTTCCAATCAAGATTTTTGAGTTTCACCTCTTGACCTTACCCCTCCCCACCCCCCCTCCCCCCCAGGACTTACCCTCTGTTGTCCAGCAGATTGCAAGCTATGTTTTGATCCAAGCACAGCCCAACCTGAAACCAATATATGGTAACCAATTAATTTCTCAATTGTATGACCACTCAAAAAAAAAAAAAAAAAAAAAAAAAAAAAAAAAAAAAAAAATGATGTTGGTTGTTCCATCTAACACAGGCCCATAGTCAGGGCAGGTTCAAACCCCTTTTGCTGGGAAAAGGTCCCTTCTGGGTAAAAATTTATCTAGATACATGAAGTTTTCATGGTAAAAGGTCCACTTTTTCAGAAAAAGAACCCCCCTTTTGAAACTGCTGGCTACGGGCCTGTGACATGTACAGGAAGGTAGGTCTTCTTAATGACTGAAATCACTGGCCTGTCATTTTGAATATATATAAACCAACTTAATAAAAAATAAAATAAAACATCAAATCTAAGTGCAGGAGTAAATTGCTTTTTCCTGCGTAAAATCAATTATGCGAGATACATCCCATATAAATAAAGTGCCTTTGAGAGAGAGAGAGAGAGAGAGATGGGAGAAATAGGAAGAAGAGGATCGATGTTGTAAGCTAACCTTCTCCAGCAGGAGTGACTGAAGTAAATGGACACTGACATCAGCTCCAACCACGGCACTCACTGGGTCAAGTCGAGAATGGCCGGAAATACCACTTCTGCATAGTGAAATGTGGAATTATAAGAACTTGCAATGACTGTAACATAAGACTTTGGTTGTGCTTTATATAGACAAATATTCTCCACCTTCAACAGATTCAGTGCCAAAGTGATCAATCCTTTATTTAACAATTCCGCATACAGTATTTTGAAATCTTATTTATTTCAATAAGGTCCATCATAGCCACAGTTTAATACTTATAATACTTAGAGATAATTTCTTTTCAACCCATAAGCAAAATAAATAAATAAATTAATTAATTAATTAAAAATTACTGATTTCAAAGCAAGTATTTGACAAATGTGTATTCATTATGGCATTATAAAGAGCAATAAACAAAAAGCAAAAAAAAAAAAAAAAAAAAAAAAAAAATGAACAAACCTCTCTTCATAAATGGCCTTGCTAACAGAAAGCAACCTAGATCCATCAATGTGAGGCCCAATTAAACTTGGTGCTGGGGACACCACCATGATCTGTGAGAGTCTTGCAGCATTTCTGTACCACTGCTGTTCTCTGGGGTCAAAGCCACCGTCTAATAACTGGCCAGGGTACAGGCGAGCCACACCATTTCTAGTGCCTAGGTACCTAAGAGAAAATACCAGATTGGATTTAAATAATGAAAGAATGCTTTTGGTTAATGTAGAAATTTAGAATGTAGAAACTGAAAAGTTGAAAAATTCCCTCTACTATGATTCACACTACGGGTATGCTTTCAGTTAGTGTAGAAATTGAAAAGTTAAAAATATTCTCCAAAATGATTAACAATATTACACAGATCAATTTCCATAAAAAACAGCTATATCTGGTAAGATCAGGGCCCCGTAACTTGGAAGGCTCGGGCATTGCGACCGAGTGCAAGTGTCTTGATTCCATACCCCGCCCATACTCGCCCAATATGAGGGTTATGGACTCGAGACTCTTGTGCTCAGTTGCAATGTGCGATGCTTTCGAGTTACGGGGCCTTGGCCAATTTTGGCTGGACACAGGTGTACCAACCTCTGGACAGGTAACTGGTCATGCTCCCGCCAGGTGCTAACCAGTTCATCAGATCTGTAGGTATCAACTAAGATAGCCTTGGCAGCAGTGGGGTCTGAAAAGAAGAGACAGAAATTTTAAGAAGAAAAAATTACTTCATTCTTGGAAAGAAATTAAGTTTTTGTACCATTACTTAAATTAAATTTAACTTATCATTTTATAATTAAAAGTTATATTTCCATATATAATTTAGCTATAATGTGTAACTTCATCTGTCTTAGATTTAATAGCAAAAGAGTATTTTCATATTATTATTATTATTTTTTATAATTCAAACTTTTGAATTATCCAGCATGGAAGGGTGGGGGTGGGGGTGGTTGGAGGGTTATGTTGATTGTCAATCCTTAGGAGCTGTACGTCCTATGTATTTCTCTATATTCACACCATTGCCCTGTTTCACAAAACTCACTGCAGCTATGGCCCCAAAATTGGTCTTAACTTTTAGACCCAAAATTTGGTCTTCTTCAGTTAAAGGTAAATCCATAGTAGTCTACTAAGATACAGTGAGTATTGGTCTTAAACATATGCCACATCTATCCTGTTATAACCCAGGTGTAGTATTTCATTTTACTGGACTTTTAATTATTCATCTTTTATCAAAATGGATATTAATTTTTCAGTCTTATAGTTTACATAGACCATTTTCAACCTACATGTATATATGGCTCTTTTGTGAAACTGGTGCTCTTTATATTCACATATACACACATATATATAATGATATATGCTATTTTCTCATCAATCAAATAACAGATCTGTGTTGCTGTTAGGCATTTCACTAGGTAATTTATCAGCATTGGTGATACCCTTTTTTTTCCAATTTCTGGCTGTGAAATATGCATACCTCTCAGAAAAGTGCCATTTCGTCCTGTCCTTAAAAATGTCTGGACAAATTCTGCATGTGTGCATGATTCTTTGCTCCATGGATAAAAAGGGTCATGGAAAACATTTGGGGACAACTGTAAGAAAATGGAAACTTTGTCAAATTAAATACTTCTCTGAAAATGGATATAATATTGTCATTCACCAAAAATGATTTTCTGAGGCAAAAGATGTGAAATCTTTATTTTTGCTCCTTGGAAGAGCCAGGTAGCTTGTGCTCTTGAGAATATGAGTGCATTTCTATTTTAATTTGACAAATATTTCAATGCAACTAATTTAAATGCCACCAAGTTGCTAATTAAAACTTTTAATTCAACCCCTTACTGGTTAATATTCGTTAACAGTTCTGCCAGTTATTTTAAAACTGCAAATTGAGTTGCATAAGGAAAAAAATTTGATGGTTTGAGGTGAGAGTTATACACTCCAGCACATGTTAGTACATGTGCATCCATGTCCTTACCTTAATTACAGACTGATGTTTTGCTACTGGCACACCTGCCCTGTTACACAACGTTGGGTCTCTTCCCATGTTATCTAATATGTCATAGCGATAATAATATGCTCTTGGTTTTGGCTGGTAGTGATACTGTTAATAAACAATAATTCATCAACATTTTATTTGACGTACTCAAAAATAAGTGAAAACAAACAGATGCTTATTACTATAAATTACTATAATATAATTACTATGAATCTATTTTACAATTAATTTCGATTTAAAAATTTCTCCTGTGCTGATGAATTATGTTGTGTACTAATCACATGCATTTCAATTTAAAACAACACAATTTTACAAATTTTCAATTTTTCTCATTATGTTATAAACAAATGATGGAATGGCTTTGGATTTAAACTGGGCAAATGTTGTTCATCTTAAACAAAAAGAAGCATATGCACATACATCACTATAGTCTCTTTGGGTGTCACCATCTACCAAAACAAGGATGATTGCAAAAGGAGATTTTTCCAAAGGTGATATTGAATACATAGCTGTGTCTTCAATCAGTTCTTCATGGACATCATCTGGTACATGTCTTCTGGCCTTAAATAAAGTCAAAATCCTGGATAATTTCAATTAACCATTTTGGATTATTGACCACTGACTAGTACACGTGCATGGTTTATGTAAGGGGAAACTAGAGACCAACGCAATTTACACATTTATGATTAAGTGTGAAGTTGTATAACAGCGAAAAGGTACACATGTTAACCTGTAAGGAATTGTCATCAAATCTCAAATCAGTTCTGACACATGAAAATGTGTTTTCCAAAAGAAGTATCTTGAAATAAAACCTTCCATCATTAAATCATTTACCATTCCAGGGACATTAAAACTGCTATATCCTTTATTAAGATCTTGCAATAAACTCCTAGGTAACTGAGGCTCCATATCTGTCACATAGAGGGTCGGTATCGCAGCATGTAACTCAGAGGGTAATGGTAGTCTTGGATGAGCAATAATGTTCCCTGTATGATAAAAGACACAACTGCACGTACTTAGCTTCAGTGCACATGCACATGAATGTGAAAAATTAATTAATGAAATTAATGAATTATTTAATTAATTTATGAGGAGCAGGAAGTAGATGGTACAGTCACTTGATCCTCCTCTTATTGAGTTAATCTTTGGGCTATCTTGGATATCTTATCATGTTATGTAGCTTTTATCCTTTTATCCCTTTTTAATACAGTGAAACTATTTTGATCATTAAGCTTTTCCTACCTGTCTTTGATACAAAAATGCTTTAACAGAGCATTTTGTTCCTGATATTGTATATTTTATATATTTTATTAGCTAAATAAACCTTTACCTTATCTCAGTCATTATCATACCTGTTCTTCTGTCTACTACCAGTGCATGACTTTTTGCACCTATCTGACTGTCCAGCACTGATCTGAACAAGGTTGCCACGGAAACATCAGTGGCCACTACACCTTTTGTGCCATTCTCTGTAGAAAATGGTGCCCCAATGGTAAGGGCCATGCCTAGGAAAAGTGGAAACCCAGCAAATGAAAAAAATAGCTACATATACTCTCCCAAGTCCATTTCAATGGCAGTTTCCAGTTGAAAATAATTTAATTGGCTTAACTTTAGGAGTTGAAATACCTTGTCGATCATTACAAAAACATTGCCATCAGGCACAAATGGCTAAATATGATCATGCATAACTCATGCATGCAATATTCACTAAGTGCCCTGTTCTGCAATAGATGTACTTTTTGGATAAAAAAATGTAATTCTTTTATTAAAAAAATTTTCTGTGCTCAGAGCAGCTACATTGTGTATCAATACAATTCTTATGATAATGTGCAGCTACTGAAAAAGCTTAGGCTATAATACACTGCATTTTTCTTCACAGGAACAATTCAGATTTTATCAGTTTAAGTGTAAAATTAAACTTTGCTTTAATTAAAAAAATATACAAAGTCAAAATTTAATGTTGGCTAAAGATCAAAGGTAACAGCATTTAAAAAACATGAAGTCTCTTCAGAAAACATTCTCTTTTTTACTGATTCTAAACTCCATCTAAGATTTTTCATGAGAGAGGCAAATAAAATAAGGCTAATTCAAAAGAGGAAAAGATAAATAGTCTTGTGTGCTAAGATGCAAGCATCATACCCACCTACAGAGGAATCATAATGTGGCCCAAAGTAAATATAATCCTGTCCTGGCGGAAGAACACTGGGTTGCAAATATGCGTAATAATCTGACAGGTCCCCATCAAAATCATGAACTACTGTTGTGAGGCTTTTTATTGCCAGATTGGATAATGTGCTGTTGTCTAAACCATATAGGAATAGATGGGCAGGGGTAGCCTGAAAATAGTGCATCTTTTTTAATTTATGGTATCACTGGAAGCTAATTTGCCATTGTGGAAAAAAAATGCCATATCTGAAAAGTGACACCAATTCAAACTTTTGACCATTTTGAAGTCACCAAAACACTACAAATGAAATGATTTTGCCACAAATAATAGGAGCATATGGGGCCACATTTGCAAAATGTTGTAACTTACAAATTCACATGAATAGTATACAAACTGGTTTAAGTTACAACCTTCAATAAATACCTTCCCCTGAAATGAAATAAGTCGATCGTCTTCATTTTCTTCATTTGAAACTACTGAGTCAGACTTACAAGTTGGGCTTGCCCTTGTTCCATTGCTTTCACAACCTCAGTGGCGCCATCTTCAATACCACTTGTGAGGAAGAGCAGTACATTTTGGTTAATTGGTAGAGACCCATGCTAAAAAACGAAGAACAAAAGCAACATATTTGAATTAGATTTAGTAGCTAGGGCCCATATAGTAAGTGTGCCCGGCAGACTGGAATATCTATTTCCCTGATAAGGTTAGTACCATAACAGAGTATCCAATGGGAGCTAGAGGAGGTACTTCAGCAATCTTTTTTTACAAACTTTGTTAGTCACTATACAGGCTTAAATGTATCTGGGATATTTTGACCCAATCAAAATTTTCAAGAAATATAGGCAATTTTCCGATCTCGGGAATTGCTTGACCTGTCCGTGTCCTTTGATCTTGGGCTTGGTGTTTTATACCAGGTGTAATTTAATAATGTAGTTTTTAATGGCTGGTCATTTGTTTAGGCTGCCATGCTTTCCTGAAGGAAATAGTGACATATATATGGTACTTTCATTTGAAGGGTTTTATTATTTTAAAAGTCTGCATGTAATAAATATTCATTATTTGATAAATAACTTTGCAGGATATATAGACTTTGTGGCATTTTCCAATGTAGACATGCAGTATACCTTTAAATAAAAAGTAAAAAAAAAATGTATAGTGATACAAGGGTTGTGTAAACATCAAATCAGTTAAGTAAATCTGGCCCACTTCAAAACTGACAACTGACAGATGTTTTGGTATTATACAGAAATTAGCACACCAATATCTAGAGGAGATACTTTGTTTAAGTTTAAAAAAAGCTGGTCAGCAAGGCAGTTTAATTTTTTTTTTACCTGAGCTTTTACCTTTATAAAAGTTAATACAATATTGAAATATTATGGTACAAATTTTGTTCAAGCTTATTTCAGCTTATATCAAAGAAAGCATCTTTTCCACAAGGTTTATTTTTAACTATGATACTCTTACAATAAGGTGACAAGGAAAGAAGAGTTGACTGTATATTTGATGAAACCTGAAATACAAAGATTGTACACCTTTATTCTTACTTACCTCAACTGCTGAACTTGTATTGAGAGCTTGAAAGGCTAAGTTCAGTGCCTCTGAAACTCCTGCAGACTTAACAACCTCTGAAAATAACAATATTGTAACTTCTTGAAGTTATAACTGCCCTTTGGTGTTGATGGGATGATCTTTTTTAAATATGATTTTGGAACATGAAGAATATATAAGAATGTATATAGGACAAATGATCTTAATGAATCAGATGAAAAAGGTTTTCTTGCATGCAGATGTACCAATAGATGCAAAGCTGGTTTATATTTTAATACTAGCCAATGTTCTGTTGGCAATTTATCCATTTGATATAAAAGAAAAGAAGAGGAGTCTGTATTTGTTGGGATATGCTGTTTTAAACTTCTGCTACTTTCCTTAAAGTTGGTCTTTGTTGAAACTGACATGTTGAAGCCAAGATTAATGATCAACAGAATGTCATGCAGAGTAGTCTTGAAACAAATTGTTCTTGATTTTGCTCTCCTTAACTTGAATATAACACACTAAAAGAAACTGAATGAGTAAAATTATAATTTTGATAGTTCTAAATAACCGTTTAACATATCACTTACCTGGTAGACCATGAACATTTCTCAATTTGCTCTTTATAACATCAATGTTGTATCTGTTTGTTTCCAAAGTTTGGTTTCCACAACCATGTAGTGATACCACATTTGTTTCATTGACTAACATAAGTGCCACCTAAAAAGGATAACTGAACATTGTTTCATAAAAAAACTATATATACATTAAATATCCATTAGAAAATGCAAATTTTCTAAAAGTATGATTTCAGAACAATAGATATACATTGCACACATGTAGCAGACATTCCAAGTTAGGTCAATGGGATCGTATTAGCTTGAGTCATTCCTCAGATGGGTCTTACCAACATGAGTCTAAACCAATTGGATTTCACAATCTAATTTCACTGGAAACAGGTCCACCGAGATGGGCTGTACCAAGTTAGGTCTTCACTGGTAAGACAACCCAAATTACAAAAAAAAAAAAAAAAAAAAAAAATTCTTACCTCAAAAAATGTTATGATGCATATTCAAATTAGTAAATAAAGATGTATAATGATAGGTGAATGGAAAAAGTAAATGGTACTGTTTTTTCCCTTTAATGTATTCACCTGGTCAGCATCAAATAAAGTCTCCAACACATTTTCTAATGTGTTAATCATGGCTTCCCACATTGTGATGTTGCTCACTGCAATCACAATGGCCATGTTCCGGTGAGCAGAAACAAAATGGGAGGCTGCTAGGAGACGTCTGAAACATAATGTTTTTAATTATATGTTAATTATTGGTTATACAACCAGGTTATACAACACTTTTTTATGGAAGTGTCCTTATCGCACATGGGAGTTTTACCTTTGCCACATGACATGTGGAAAAACAAGTTTTGAATTCAAATATGAAAAAGAGAAAGTTAAAGAACAAGGCAGGAAAGCTGTCAATGCAGAGACATAAATTAAGAAAAATGTCCATTCCAACACTTTTTCACATAATGCAAAATAACCAATTTTGTATCATTTTTATATGATCAACTAACTAATTGTTGAGATCTTTAAAATATCAACAGAACAATTTTAAATGTCCAATTTGTTCCATTCTGAGATTCTGAACATAGTAAAGGATCGAATCTGCCAGACTGCAATGGAATGATTTTATTTCCATTTTTGACTCTTTATTACACAATACATGATAACAGATTTACCATCATTTTTAAATAATCAATTAATTAAAATGGTTAAGATGTAAAAAATGTCAAAAGATCACTTTTACACATGTAAAGTTCAATAATGAGACTGTTAACATGCCCTAGTCAAAAACCAAAATTCAGCACAGTTTTCATTTTATTTGTGTAAGGGTGGATAAAACATGCTGAACTAAATGATCTGATCAAGCTGATTTTGGAACTTGATATGCATTTAATCAGCTCTGTTAGTTTGAAGACAAAAGGTCAAATAGTTTTCTACTTATTGTAATTATAACACTGAAAGTGCATGGCTATGATGGTGACAATGATGGCAACAACGATGGCAACGACAGATGCAGGCGTTGTCGTTGTATGTACAGACACATCTGTCGTCTGTACAAAAAAAGATACAGAGTCTGTTTAATCCCACAGTAAATCAGCAGCAGTCCATCTAAATAACATTGTCAAATTTAATTCTTTCACTTTTGTGTTTTAATCCAAGACAGATACTATATTTAAGAGCAGAAATATAAATTTATTCTGGATCCTAGTAGTTTAAAGTCTTCAGTCTAGTTAGACTAAAAAGATGGAACAAACTTTCAATTCAAGTTCCAAGTGTAACCAGCTCCATCATACATTTACTTGGCTTTACTGCTGTGAAATTAGCTATCAGAGGATTTATACCACAGGTTTATACCTGTAAATTTTGGCAGTCTGATGGCTGAGGGATAGTTACTGAGGGATAGGAACAGAGGGAGAGAATGCTTTTGAAAATTTTTCAATTTTTCCTTTTTTTTTTTTTTTTTTTTTGAGGAGGGGGGTCAAGGCGGCAGGGGGTAGATAAAACTAAAAGTTCATATATATTTGTTATGGCACATATCATAACTGCCCACGTGAACTAACAGTTCAGATGAAAATGTCATTTGCTCACCTAGCAAACTCTGATGCCTGTTTGACAGAGGTATTCTTTTGTTGCCCAATTGGAAACTGGTACAGGTCCTTCTCCTCTGTCACGATGTAATGCCAGAAGGCAGAGGATGAGTTCTCTATGCTTTCCTGCAGTAAACAAAATTTTTGGAACTAATTCATGCCATTCACACTACTTTGGACTTGAGCCCACCTGGAGATTCTCTTGACTGACATTCTTCAGCAGGATGTTACAAAAATCTTCATAAGTTTTTTTTCTTTTTTTGCCTTAAAACTTAAAGATGCCTGCTTTTTTTTTTTCAAGTTAAAGTTTAAAGCCACATGCAGATTGCACTCACCTAGCGACAAAAAACAAAGAATCCAGTAGCCAAGAAGAGGGCTAATTTAGCTCAAAGGATCTAACCTCTTTGTCAGAAAAATTCCACCCACATATTCAAATTAAAATAAACATTTTGTCTTCAATTTCAAATTTGAAAGAGGCATTGTCAAGTAAAATTTTTCCTCATATAAAAAAGTACAAGGCCCCAAACCACCAGCTTATGTCAATGAACAGTTCCCCCATTTTTTTAAACTTTTTTGTCCCTTCTTAAATGTGTTCCTGGCTATCAGGGTCTACCTTGGTAAAAAAAATAAAATAACAATGCTTATTGCCTTATTTAGTGGTACAACACCTGAAATGAAAGAATATGCAGTCAAATATATATTTTAAAAAACATGCCTAAAACTGAAAAGCTTCTAAACCTGAAAAATGAATGGTTCTGCACAATACCTTCAAGAAATGTTCTTGCTCTTGGATAACACTGTCTATTTCCTGCTGTTTCTTGTTCAGCAAACAAGATTTCCAATGTATTCCTTGTCGAAATTTGGCAGTATAAGACCATGGACCATTGAAAGCAGAACATTCCTGAACTCTGGGCATTTTATGTTGTTGTGTATATGAACCTTCAAGTTGTTTTTTCAGCACATCCAAACTATTTTCTACAAACAGAAGCTCCTTTCTTAGATCATTATGTAAGTGACGTTGGAGTACATTCTTGGATTCCATATGGATGTATTTCGTATTTTTTCCGGAATCATATATTTTTTGGAGCTTCTTTGCTCCAAGGACTTTTTCAAAGAAGTCGGCAAGGTCAGTTGAGAATAATGAAACTTGGTTGTCAATTTCAGTTTTGTTTAATTGTAATGCCTTTCCTGGGCTAATTGTCAGAAAAAACATAAAAAACACCCACATTCTATATTTACCGGACTGTCCAGACATTTTTGAACAATTCATAGGCGGTTTTTCAAAACGCCTTTTTTCCTTTAACAAAATTCTTTGTAAGATGAGTCAGCAGCAGTATGTTGTTTTCACTTATTTGCCAAGATTCTCACCTTTCCCACAGGAAGGAAAAATTAATTAAATTTCAGCCGACATTTAATTAGCAAAAAATTATTGCTGTGGTTATGAAGAATTTAAAGAAAATCTTACAACGTCAATGGAAAAGTCTTCTCCCCGTTCTGTTATCCCTGCATCTGAGAAACGAGCTCCAAAATCAACGTTATCTCTTAATGACAAGAGTGTTTAATACAGCTTGTACAAGGGGACAGCCAAGTAGGTTATCACCTTCAATTGAGAAAGGTCAATTAAAATCCTGCCAATACTTTAGTGGCTGCTTGTTTTTTTCTCTTACAGCCATTTACACAGTGGTAAATCCTCCTCTTCAGTTTCTCAGCTTGAAAATCAGTCATATCAAAATGTCCACACTCAAATGTTATCAAATACGTAATGCTGTTACATACACAGCAGTCCATTATAGCATCCACGATCTCTTAAAAAAGAAATTTTCTACAAACACCCAAGGTTTAAGAGTTCCCACCCACTCAAACATCTAGTTACCATAACCTTCACTTTATACAATGCCTTTATCGCTATGCTTTGGCAATATTAATGACAAGTTTATCTCTTTTGTTGGTCTGCATGGCACTTAACAGATTATTTGGGGCTTTTTATCATGTTCTGGGGTTTAGAATTTAGATAGCTACAATCAGGCAGCATACAAACTTAGTGTAACTAATCTAATTCCTGAAGAATTTCTGTCCTATGGGTAATTTGCTACCTGAACAAACGTGATGGGATAAGATGTTGAGTCATGGGCTGTCAGTGGTTGGTAATACATTTGCACCCTGAATTTAATGCTGTTTGTTTGTCCTGTTTGTCATGTCCAATTTACACTGGGCAGTGGCCCTTCCACAAACATAGTGATCGTGCAATTTTGGTAGCTTTCACAAGTCTCAACCGTTCTCTGCTTTGGTCACAAGTCTCTGCTTTGGTCAGAAGTCTCGGCCATTCTCTGCTTTGGTCGCCAATTTCAGTTCCACATTAAACCTCAATTGCCAACAAATTTTACCCAATGGCATGCCAAGTGACTTCAGAGTCCATTACCATTCAGTGAAACCCAGAAGGCATGGATTGCAGGACAAGCTAGAACACTGGGACACAACTTTGCAGCCACTGAGCAGTTCCCCGTGACCAGTGACAAGAGGAAGCCAAAAAACAATGAGCATAATAGTGGATTGAAGAAAGGCTCTTATAAATACAAACTATTTTAGTTTATCATAAAAAAATATTAAGAGAGAGAGAGAGAGAGAGAGAGAGAGATTGAACTTTTCTGACACCAGTGGTTTGAACAGACAAGTGGTTCAGATGAATTGCATGAAACTAAAGATTACCTGCACCAAAGTAATCAACACTCAATTCAGTGGAATTTACAAACACATAAAGAAAAGGAAATAGCTTTCTCAAAAACCAAATCAAATTACACAAAGTTGAAGGTTGAAATGTGGCCTATTCTAGGCTAATCAAGAGCATGCAAATTTTTCAAAATTTATCAGTGACATCTTTCTTTCAGCAAGATTTCACAAACTTATTATCGTTTTGGTTTTAGGGCAATTGCTTAAAATGAACAAATAATAAAGAAATTGGAAGCATGAGCCCATTTTCCACTGATTAGTTGCCACCACATACGTGCCAAGATTACGTTTTTATTAAGGAGTTAAAGACCCTAATCTTTTAATTAAGAAGGGCCACTTTTTTCTGCCTTTATTTAGCGAAGAACTAACTGGTATTCAAACACAGCAGGATCATTATGGATCATGGAGTTGGCAAGATTTAAGCTATTACAACAAACTAACTCTTTTTCTCGATTAAATTTCAAGAGGCACCCAATCTCTTAATCCGTTAAAGTTAATTTCCCGTTTTTTAATTTCAATTCAGAGAATCATAAAGCACTTCTTAAATGTGAACAATGTCCAATGGTTGTTAAAATGTAAACCTATTATTTCTTTCTTGAACTTAACCGAAAAAAAAAACTTTTTTTACATATTTTTTTTAGATATTAAAGTGTTAAATTTTAACTGGCAAACAAACATCCATTGACAACAAAACACAGTGGAGTTGTATACATATTAAAAAACATAGTTTATTCAAAGATATACAAACATTACTCTAAATTTCCCTCACTTCTATCATCCATCAGTCACTAAAAGAGATAAAATACGAAAAAAAAAAAAAAAAAAAAGATCCATAGAATCCCAAAGATTGAAAGGATTTCTCAATACATCATTACAATGTGCTTGAAATAGGTCTGGCAAATATTGTTTAGAATCCCCCCTGAATCCAGTATAATTCTTGCCAAAACTCAATCTTACTAAAAATTAGATCAAAAAACCCATTCCTTGACCATCTCCTGTCTGGTGAAGAGCGTCTGAAGAATCAGAAGTTTTAAAAGTTCAAAACTTGAATTAAACTTTCTAATCAAACCTTAAAATAAAATTCAAGTTGATTGCTTCTTAAAACAAGTTTCCCTGGCTTTGGAAACTCAACTCACACAATCCTTGGCAACATGGACTCTACCTTCCTTTCTCAATCTCCTGAGACTCCAGAAAAGGACGAGAACTACGCAAGATCTAACCTACAAAGCACAGGAAAATATTTACAGCTTTTTATATCAAGTTCTGCATATGCTACACTTTACCTTTGTACACATAACATAGTACTCACATTTCATTTCCCGGTGACGGGCATGAATATAAAATTATACTTTTTTAATCTAAATCTGTGCTACGTACTTACATAGAACTAACATGTATCAAAGAACATTTGCTTCTAGACACTTTGAAGTCAGTCAAGTTTAGGCTGGATTGCTGTAAAAACCCACAATAGATAGGCATAATAACTCTACATATTTCACAAAAAGTTAGAACAGCTATGAATACATTTTAGAAATGTAACCACTGTTCTGCACAGACTAAAGATATCATAACATGCATTTTAGCTAAAAAAGAGAATGTTATGTAAAAATACAGATTACCAAGAAGATCCTACAAATACAGGTCATATAATGAGGCGACAGTAGCATTCTTTTAAATAAATAAAGCAAAAAATTTAACTTAAGACTAATTACAGTGTTTATTACAGTGGAAAAAAATGCAATTCCCCCCTCAAGTGAATATTTAAATGAGAAAAATAAATGTTAATTCCATTTTTCCTAGAAACCAACAATGATAGTGCTAAAGCTCTGAAATTATTTTTAAAAATTTTCCAATGGCTGCTCATAAAATTATACCTTTATTTTCAGAATAATGATCCAAAATATTGCAAGGATGTATAACTCTAGCAGTCTGAAACCACAAAAAAAAAAAAAAATTTGGGGTCTAAAGGGAAGAAATTGCAGGAGTGCTTGCATTATCAGAAATCTCTCCATCTCTTGGAAGCACCTCAGAAACCAATACAGCATTTTGCTGTAACACAAGGAGGGTTTTAAAACTCACGTCTACAGAAATGCCCACAATTTTAGAACTGCTCTTGTCAAGAATTTGATAATGTAGAAAATTGATATTTGCACGAAATGTAAGCCTTATACAGTATCTGTATATCCAGCAGTTCAATTTTTTCTAGTTCTAGCACCTTTCAGCAAGTGAAATGACCACAGATATAATCAGGCAGACTTGTTATTTGCCTGTGCAGTTGAAAAGTTAATCTATAATGCAGAGCATGCAATCAAATGCAGTGTAAGTGCATCAAAAAAAAAAATTGGGCTTGATGAATTATCTGTAAAATACATTTTTTGTTCAGGCATAGGAGGCAAATTGAAGGCACCAAATCCTTCATGATACACATTTTAATCACATTCTATTTTCCTTTTTTATCTCGTAAAGCAGCGAGTCAGCTCCGCTATATTCACTCATCCTTTACATCAATCACAATATTCAAATATATTTAATTCCAGTTTATCTTCAAAATTCCTTTCTTCCAGCAAAATTCCTTGCCACTCCAAACCATAATGACCGACTTGACTTTTAGTGTTAAAAAAATTTCTACTACTAATGAAGTAAAAATGTTTAACACATTTATACATCTTGAATTCACATAATGGTTATTAATTATAAAAGCCTGCCTTGTCATGATATAAAACATTTGCCTCCTATGCCTTTGATGTGGTAAATTCACCAATCATAAATGTTGGCAGTCAAATCGTGGGACCCTATTTGGGATGTGTGGAAATTTTCTGGAATGTTCGCTCATAATGTCAAAAATATGTTTTTCCCTTAGTTGTACTGTTATTTCTCTAATTGCTATCATGGTGATTTGACACTTAGAAATCAAATATCTAAACTTTTTCTCACATATGTACTGAATTCAAGGACAACCTGTCTTACTTTTAACATTCAATGTAATATTATCCCAACAGATCTTAAATTTTCTTTCCAAGACCTTTAGAGCAAAGTGAAGATCTTCTTCCCTTCAAAACATCTCAAAGACTTCCACTTTTCTTAACATCCAACAATCCCTATACACATTCTACAGAATTCTTCAGGAAGTTCAATAAAAACGCTCATTTCTGTCTCAGGCTCATGCTATGCAACCTGTTTGCATTCGATACCTTGATATACTTTAATAAACTATTTATTTATATACTGTACAATTTCCATGGCACCATCTGTGCCAAGGAAGGTTTAAGATACCTGTACATTGCAGATCTGTACAAAAAAAAAAGTTCACACACACACTTCCACCATGAGCAACTTTAAATTATGTCCCACATGACGCAAAACGTGAAAGTGCCCACGCCTGCCTTGGTTACTGGCCATCGCCCTCGCCTTCTAGTTTGATTTTCTTGGTGGCTTGTTGAGCTGCGCCTCCCTGTGTCACTGACACATTTAGGATAGGTTTACTGTGAAAGAAAATAAAATAAATCGTTATGCGCAAATTCAATTTCTTTTCCCTTTATTTCAACACATTTAGAATAGGTTTATGGTGAAAGAATACAAAAGGATCATTATGCTCAACTTGATTTTCTTTTTCCTTCCTTATTTATATGTATATCATCTTTTCTAGAATGTATCCTATAAATTTTGATCTGCCTAAAGATAGGTTTACTATGAAAGAATACAAATGGGTCATTATGCTCCACTAGATTTTCTTTTTCCCTTCTTATTAAAGGGATAATGACTCTTCGTGTGAGGTCTATTTTTCACAATAAAAACATTGTGAATAACTCATAGAAATATAATATATTCTGTTTTACCACAAAAACAGCAGTTATAGCTATTATTCTGATATCTGAGCTTGTCTTCAGACCACGTGACCTCCATTGATGGCTATACTCTGTTATAATTTCTTAAGAGATTTTAACAAAAAACCAAACTTTTTAGAAAAAAAAACAGGGACTAACTCTGAATGTAGAAATGGATTCGTTAACCATTGGTAAGTATGGGAAAATTTTTGTTTACTCCATAAAAATTCATTTTTTGACCAAAACGAAGAGTTATTATCCCTTAATATGTATATCACCTTTTCTAGAATGTATCCTATAAATCTTGATCTGCCTAAAACATGCTAACATTATTCCATGAATTCATTAAAATTAAACATATAACTATTGACAAAAAATTCAGGAAACATCTGATTATCAAATTATACTTTGAGAGTTCACCTTGAAACAAATGATCTAAGATGAAAAAAGAACAAAAGCTGATAGCATGCTTGAATCTAATTATGTTTCCATTATTATAAAGTTCCTGTCAGGATAGCATGCTTGAAACTAATTATGTTTCCATTATTATTACGTTCCTGTCAGGATAATATATCAAAATACACTTCTGTTATAATTAAAGAGGCACTGGACTGGTTGTCTTTATTTCCACTTGGTACAAATAAACATTAACAACATTAACATCCACATACTGCAGTAAGTGGAAAGCAGCACGAGTTATCAAAAGAACTATTTGCAAACCAACCCTAAGTGTGTATTGTTCATGTAATTTTATCCACATAAATGTCATCAAAGCTAACATTCTTATCCCCAAGTCACACGCACCTGATAATAACAGTGAGTGTCAAGCCAAGTGCACAGACGATGGCAGGATTCTATATACTATATAATATTATTAGTCATGTTTGAACTCAGGGTGCATGTTTCTGCTAAAGCTCAGCCAACCTTACTTTGCCTGACCACTGCCAATGAGCCATTTTATTATGATCATGCTACCACCGACAGCCGCATTAATCTCCCTTTGTTGTCTGCCCCACCTCCATTGGATCTGAGGCTGGTTTAATGGTATCAAGTTAATCGTAACCACTTATATATATAATTAATCGAAACTACCCACCTGTCTCCAAGTGGCATTGGTCTCTTCACTGGTGTTTTTACTGGAACTGCTGGTGCATTGGAGGTGTCTGCCAAAGATGGAAAATAGACTCAACTGTTAACATTTTGATATCTTTACAAAATTGGAAAGGCATAGAGAGTGACAGACATGTGAAACACACATACAAAAAAACAGCTAGAAGATATGGCACCTTCTTTGAAAATATTGCACTCTATATGCCTGCTTATATATATTTTGATTTTCAAAACTTACACCCTTGCATTCACAAAAGAATTAAAAACTTTAAAGAAATCCTACTCACCCTGTAGCCACCTGACTTGTGTTGCTGGTCCATAACCCTTCTCATTCCTAGCTGCTATCCTGAATATAATGGCAGGCTTGGTGGTGTAGTCTATATGTGCGGAGCCCAGACTGTTCTGATGGACTACACACGATGGATTCGGGCCACAGTAAACCCGTACAAATGCAAGCTGTGCTGGCATGCCTGCCTTTTGTTCCACTTGAGCATTGCGCACTGCCAGGTATACGGAGTACTCAATAATTTTGCCTGCGGTGTTCTGTGGGGGCTCCCAGGATAGATGGGCTCCGTCTGTGCTCTGAAAAAATGAAAAGCCACACAAAAGTTAAAAAGTTTCAAAAACATCAAAAAATATATTCTGTTAAATGCATGCACCAACTTTCAACTCAAATAATTTGGTGTTAAGAAAGTGAAGTGTTCACTAGGCTCAAAATTTACAAATATTAGAATAACATATAACATAAATATAAAAGCTATAATTTTAGAGAAGGCCATCCTTAGAATTGCAACTGATCCTAGTGATTTACTACATAAACATGCACACCAACTTTCAGCTAAAACAGACCACCTATTCTTAACAATTCAGTGCCTAAAACCAGGAATGAGATTGCCATTCGAAGTCAGAAAATATGGCATGGGGCCACCTGGCTCCCAAAAAAGGCAGAAATCCCCCAAAAGTCTGAATAAATCTCATCATTGCACTAGTAGTACCTAGTAGAGAAACAAAATTCAGCAATCAGATGTTTTACAATACTCACTTTGCTGATTTTAATTGCTGAGGGTGCCCCAGGGAAACCTGGCAGGCAAGTTTTAAATGCAGATATTTCACTAAAGGGACCTCGGCCGCAGGCGTTGATGCCCGCCACGCGGAATTTATAGGCCGTCCCTGGAAGAAGTTCCTGACGTTTTAGCACAGAATGGTCTGGCACGCTGACTACATCTATGTCCTGGGGAGAAACATAGGAAAAGCAATGAAAATTATGTAATCAACTGATATATATATCCACTTTATTGGCTAGTTAAGTAATACATGATTATGACAAAAACATGAATGATTATGCAATAAAAATCATTTATTTTTTGCAGTTTAATACGTATTACATTCAAGAAGGTAAATATGTTCAAATTCTGCCACCGAATCTAGCCAAGATTTTATGAGTATTATCCATTTCTTTACTCTATTCCAACAATTTCAATCTTCCACAACTAACATCTGTCAATTCCATTGCACTGATTCTGATGGAAAAACCCAGAATTATTATCATCTGTCCACTTTGTTTTTCAAGCACAATATTTTCTTTCCAGAACAATTTTCAACCTCTCATAAAGACTTACGTCTCCATTTCCTTGGCCCGCCTCAGAGGGTAGATGATAGTGGGACACTATGGTGGACGTGCTCTTGATGATCCCCACATCATACCACTGGTTTGTGTCTTTTTTCACTGACCCACTGGGCTTATTGGGGGACTCAGACTAGAAAGAGAAAAATAATAACAATTTACAACCAATTTACACTACTTTTCTCTATGGCGATAAATCTTTTTTAAAAATCTAAAAGGAACTTTTATTCTCTGATAGATAAATAGGCCTGACAAATTTAAATTATCAACAAAATATCTTACATCATAAACTGATTTTGAAATGAGTAAGTAGTGAACAGATATTGCTGTGGCTAATCCAGAAATGTTCTGGCATACCACTTGCCATTGGATAGAAGCATCTAAAGACTAACATTTATCCTTCTTTTAGAGGGATACATTTCACAGCCATGAAGAAAGCTGTTTGTTATGCAAAAGAAAGAAATCTTTCAAGTATTATTCTAACAAGTCACTCTGTCTACTATCACAGTGTAACTTCTTGAGTTCACACTGCAAGTTGGACAAGAAACTTTGAAGAAGGGTCAAAAATTTGTGCTTCACAGTTAAGATACATAGAAATTCACTTAAAAAAAAGGATTGAACTTTTCCCTTTTTACCCAGTTGCTTTTTGCACTATTACGAGGATGGAATCTATTCCTGAGTACTTACAGGCTTGTCTTGTGTGTCAGCCTTGACCCCATTGGCTGCCCCGTTGGCATCTGGCTCCTGCTTTATTGCGGGGGCAGTAGTCAGACCTCCGCTTGCTGACGAGATGGCTGCCGATGCCAAGGTCGCTAACGGATCTGAAAAAAAAAAACAAAGATATTTTCAATTTCATATACAGCAAAGGAAGTAAAAAAGATAAAAGAAAACAAGCCAGTCAAAGCTGACATATGGACAGACAATATTTGAAAGTGCAAAATATGGAAGGGTGACAAAATAATACAGCAATATACAAGGAGCAAAAAATAACCTGATCTGACCCCTTTCTTAAAAATGTAAGATCAAAGCATTTGAATAATTTGATAGCCATCTTTGCACATAAACTATTGTTCAATCTTCTATGCGTACAATCAACATTCAGTATTACATACATGAAACACAATAACAAAAGGGCCATAACCAATTCAACAAATCCACCACAAACTCCTTTCTGTTGTGACATGAATGAAGCAAATCAGTCCTACAGAGAAAATTCATAAACCAACAACGGTATATTGTGAAACAACAGGAACTGACTCAATTACCTTCTGATATGCTAGGCTTCTCCTCAGCTTGGCTGGTTTCCATAGGCTGTTCAGCTGGTGCCTGTTCACTACTGGTGTCAGTGGCAGGGACAGTATCCATACTCTCTGGTGCTGGCTGTGTGGGGGCAGCACTGCTGCTCTGCTGGGGGTCCTGACCTTGACCCTCTTTGTCCTCCTCAACCTTGACACTGCTGGCTTCTTGTGTTGTCCCAGCCGACGTTGTCGCTGCTGCTGTTGTTGTTGCCGTTGATACTGCCGTCACTGCTGTGCCTGTAGTTGTTGATGTTGCTGTTGTTCCCTCTGTCGCCCCCTCGGATTCGTCCATAGCAAACAGTTGTGCTGGGGGCTGAGCTGATATGGAGTTGGCTGATAGGGAGAGACTGAGGCTGGTTGAGGAAATGCTGCTGTTTGCGGTTGGAGTGGCTGTGGCAGTGAGGAGACTGCTACTTGGGGTAATGTTGGTGCTTGGGGTTGATACTGCTGCTGCTGCCAGGGATGTGGTGGCACTGACTGCTGTTGTCCCTGTGCTGATTGTGGCTGAGGGAGTTGATGCTGCAGCTGTAGCAGAACATTTAAGTATCTTTGAATGGTTAGTTTTTCAGGCTTATTTTATATCCAGTTGAGTTCATATATCTACATACAGAATTATATGTATAAAATAGAATTTGAAAAAATCTATACACAGAAATCAACATACTGGACTGAGTTTAAATGAAAAGAACGTGTCCGGACTATGACTTTCTCAGTGATGGATCTTGTACTGTATCTAGTCTTGGCTAGCAATTCATCAGACTGCCACTTTGCAGTCACATCTAACACACTCCAGCACACTGTCACATCCAACACAATGGCTTCCTGCACCCACAGTGCACACTCACCTGGCTGTGTTATGATAGATATTGCCGGTTTAGGTGCTGCCAATTTGCTGACTGGAGTGGTTATTACCGTCTTGGCCTGAGTCATCACTGTGGAGGAAAGAATGAGAGATGATGCATGGTTACTGGAAATATACTATGTCCTTTAGCTAAAGACTCATGCATGGCTTTTAAGTCTATACTTAAGTGAAGTAATTTTTAATTTTTATAATTTTAAAAAGTGTATTGAAATGTACGAAAATGGAATGTGCTATATGAGATATAAATACCATTATCATAATTATGTCCAAATAAACTTGAAAAGATGGCATTTCTAAGGTGTATATAACATGGCTAAACATTTTTTTTTTTTCGTTTTTTTCTCTCCGCCTACCTGGCTTTGTCACCACTACTGGACTCGACAGCTGACTGGTAGAGCCCTGAGCATTCACTACAATGATCTGCTGCGATGAAGTAGGAGTGGACAACTTTGGCATAGTCGTGATAAATTTGGTTGGGGTGGCACCCGTGGTACCAGCACTATTTTTCGGTGCCGCTATGACAATGGTCTGTTTGCCTGGGGTACCACTGATGGTACCCACGTTAGGCTTCCCACCCACCGTGATCATAGATGTGGGTAAGGTCTTGAGGATTGTTGTGCCTGTCTTTGTATTTGTGCTCTGAAATGCAAGGAGCATAACCTGTTTTAACGAATTCATTCACTTCGATTCAATCCCCTTACCCTCCCAAACAGCCCCTGCAATGGATATGCAATTAATCAAACAATCCAAAGTCTATCCTATTCCATCTGCCAATCACAAACCTTCTTACACACTCAACCTCTGACCCTGCAACTGAATTACAACCAATCAAAACACAAGACACATCTAGTTCACCAATCACAAGTCTTCTTACATCACCAACCTGTGGCTGCACACTGCTGATCCCCAGGATAGTGGAGGGTGTCTGGCCTGCTTGTGTGGTGGTGATGATGGCAGTGGGCTTGCCAGAACTGCCGTGAGTCGTCACCAGCTTGACTATCGTAGCACCTTGGGGAAGTTGAGACTTGCTCTGAAGAGAGTAAAGAGGAAAATGTTAATAACATTGGCAACTGCAGAAGAGGCATGCTTTTTTAGAGCAAAATATCATTGTTTCTATGTGAAAATCTGCACAATAGTGCAGTGGTGCAGTGTAAAAGAATATTTCCAGTCACATCTTTTTAAAGAAAACCATTATCAATATCCTATTAACAAGCCTAAGTTTCTACTAATAAGTGATTTTTGTACTAAGTAAAAAATAAAAATAAGTGAGTCAGTGAATGTTTTGGATTCATATTCATGGGAACATAAATCTCAGGTTTTTTTCATTTTCATGTAAAAGGAATTCTCCTAGAACATTTAATGTTAAAAAATCCACCTGACTAAAAAAATCTACAGATTAAAAAAAGAACGATATACAGAAATAACATACAAATACGTGGGCCATGCCAAAGCATCTATCACCAAGATGACTTCTAAGGTGTACAGAGTACAAAGATTAATACCATGCATTTTACGTCAAGGTCTTTGTAAAAACAGCACGACCTGGAGACAATTCTAAGCTCGTCTTCCCGTCCTCTCCTACAACATGCAGTACGGGCCACAATTTCCCTCTAATCTACCACCAAGGCACAAATAAGTGAGCACAACAGAACTTAAGAAAACCAGGATTACCAAGACCAACACTTTCACAGAAAGCCTCAACAGCTGCCTTGAACATCAAGTAAAATGCAGGGGTTTGAAGACAGGATCACCGCTGTTTATATTTCAGAAATCAACAGGGAACTGTGCAAAAATATGAACAAGTAAATTTCTACAGTTATAGACCATTGATCATCCTATATACAACAGAGAGTTGAAGCAGGGACAAGATGCAACACCCATTACAAAGCAATGCTAAATAAAAACTGAAATCCCTTAAAAGAATCTATACAAGGATATAATTGTCAATAAACATTGCAGTGCTTACTGTATCACAAATGTTTTGACATAAAAAAAAACTTTGTACATAACTGATGATGTGCCATGCTTCATGCAATGCTGGATAGAAAACTTGAGTATGTACAGCAAATCTAGAAGATAGAGCTCGGAGGTCATTTCAAATAAATTATCATGAACTTTTAAGTAGGGGCCTCGGATTTCATTTATATTCCAAAGGAAAAAGAGAAGATGCCAACCATAGCAGATATGACATGCAAAGATTTCACAACCACTGAATACAAACATGCAACCAGCCTGGTAACATATCTTGGTGCAGTCAATACAAAACCATATATATATATATATATATATATATATATATATATATATATATATATATATATATATATATATATATATATATATATATATATATATATATATATATATACTGTGTACAGCACGTGCCCTAACCTGAACAGGTTGGCCGACAAGATGAGCCAAAGTTGAAGTGGTGGACTTATGTGGAAGTAATGTCACTTTGGGCATCTAGAGAAAAGCAAAGAAAGTGTATGTAGTTTACATTATTCTTTTCATCCCTCGAACAAGTTCCACTGAGATAAACAGGATGTTAGTCCACTTAGTGGATTTCAGTTGAAGCCTTAAAGAGGTAAAGATAAGTACATAAACACAAGATATAGAGGCACTGTAAAACAGTGCAATGTTTTAAGAGAATGTTTAAACAGAATATTTTAAGCAACTTGACACTTCTGCTTGTAAAAAGAAAACAAGACTCTAAAATTCAGCTAAACGTTTTGGGAAAAATATTGACGTTTTCAGGCAATATATTATTCCAGCAAATAACTTGCAAAAGGCCTAGAAGAATTATACTCTGCAATAATATACATTTACCTGAAAAAATGAGCAATATAATGTAATTTCAGCATCTTTATTCATATTTTTTTTTTACCACCCTGGTTTTTATTGGCCTCTATAATATTCAAATTTTGAAATGATATTGGAAAAAAAACCCCTTAAACACCCCCAATAAATAAATAAATAAATAAATAAATAAATAAATAAATAAATAAATAAATAAATAAATAAATAAATAAATGGGTGGATGGATAGACAGATGGAAGGATGTAAAAACCACCAGTACTTACAGAGGCAACTGTCATGCCCTGTGTTGTTTTGACCAGTGTGACAATCTGGGGTTGGTTGGAGGAGGTCACTCCAGTCTTGTGGACTGTGATGATCTGTTTGCCCTGGAGGTTCTGCTGACCAGGCTTCAGAATGGTGGTGGGGTTAGCCATCCTCACCGTCTGGCTGCCTGGGGATTCTGTGGAGAGAGAGAGAAAGCTTTTAAGCTACATTGAAACTTGGGTGACACAAATCTCATTCTTATCATCAAAAACAAATCTAGTTTTTATATTTCTTTAAAAGACTTCATCCTATATGGAGTGAAAATAAAAAGATCTGCCACCCCCTCCCGCACAAACATACACAAAAACTATCTTTGTCTTCCTACTTACGTGGCACAGACTTGACTGTCATTCCTGTAGATGTCACTATGGTCGGTGTGACCACTTTAATCCCGCTGGCTGGTGTGGTGGTGGTGGAGCCACTGGTGGTGTTAATCTTCTGTGTTGCCGCGGCTGCAGCTGCCAGCGCTGCTATACCACTCATCTGTGTGCCCTGACTACCACTCTGAATGATAAATAAATAAATAATTGAAATTTAAATATTCTGACTTGGTCTTTTGAGGCCAGTGGCCCTCCAGATGACATCTGGGCTGCTTTCTGAGGAAAGCCATGACAAAGAAGTGGCATATATGTTCACTTAATTTCTTTTATGACAAAAATTTTTCATAAGAAAGGGAAAAATCTATGTTGTCAAGCGAGCACCTTTTTTCACCCACTACATGCCAAAAAGCACATTAGCTACCTGCACTCATGCTTTGTAGTTTTTTAAGTCTCCCTTACGTCAGGGTTGACACTCACCATCACAGGGATAAGACTGTCATTTTGTGAAAAAGTCTGAATATATGGCATGGGGTCCAGACCCACCCCTCCTTTCCTCTCAGTTTTTATTGGAAATCTACTTCTCAAAATGATATTTTTGGCCCCTTTTCATCATAATCATCATCAACAGCAACAACAACAACAATGGCGATACTCACAACAACAACAACACTGTCACTACTTACCGTAGGTGTGCCAGGTGTTCCAGGTTGTTTCTGTGTGACATTGATCACCTGAGCGTTGGGCCCAGTCCCCACCACCTTGTATGCTGTGGTCACACCTGACTTCAGACCTGGTCTGATTACAGTAGGGGACGTCATGCCTGCTGGGGTCACTGGAATATAGCATAATAATAATAATAATAATAATAATAATAATAATAATAATAATAATAATAATAATAATAACAACAATAATAATAATAATAATAATAATAATAATAATAATAATAATATTTACAAGAAAATAATGCTGCTACAAAGAAAACTAGAAAATTATTTCATTTCTTTAAACAACATTGGGGCAATTCTTTTTCAGTGAACAAAAATAAATAGTGACTGTTGTACAGTCAAATGTTAGAAATAGGAATAAGTGTAAGTTATCATAAAATGTAGCATAGAAAAAATATGGGAGATCTCTTTAGTTTAAATTAATTGTAATTTTAAAACAGCTAGTCAGCCATCCAGTTTGCTGAAAATGAAGTTTGTTTACAACTGAAGGAAAAAGTGCTCAATAAGAAAGGAAACAAAACTCTGTTTCATACATTGTTAGTCAAGGTTGCAAAAATAAAGAAATATGTATCTACTAATGATCCAAACAATGAACAAATGAAAAAATAGCAGGGAATTATTAGGGACCCAATATAAATATGTGTATAAATGCATCCCCCAGTTGAAATTTATTTATTATGGTTAAAAAAATACCTAAGCACAAAATAAATAAATAAATAAATAAATAAATAAATAAATAAGAACCTTAGAAATTGCACCTACTTTTAAAATATGCTGAAAAAAGTGAAAAAACAGCATTAATTCCCTATAAGTGACCCGATCATGCTGATTTTCGAACTTGACCTGCGTATTACGAATATTCATCAGTTCTGTAAGTTTCAAGCCAAAAGAAAAAACAGTTTTCCACTTATCGTGTTATCGGTAAAAGTCCACGGCGACGACGGCGACGGCGACGACAGACGCAGATGATGGCTATATGTACAGACACATCTGTGTCTGTACATAAAAAACATATCTAGTCTCTAATAAGTCATTTAATACATCTTCTTGAGCACAAAGTAAAGATGCTTATCTCTCACATGATTTTATTTGATTTCTGGATCCAATCTTAACTTCCATTAATAAAGAGATGTCCATTAATTGTACAATTAATTATGAGAGATCTGAACCCTCTTAACCACGAGGTAAAACTTTCAATGATCTTTTTTTGCTGGAAATCTTGCATAAAAAGCAAAGGCTTCTCAGGTAACTTTCTCATTCTGGTACATTTCATCACCGCCACCAGCTCCAAGATAAAGGCATCATCTTAACTGATGTCCGACTAATCTAAAAAGAAGTTTGGACAGACAAACGAACTGGGAAGTCCTCAAAGCAAGAGCCACAACTGAAGAATTGACAAGTCATGTTTGAGGAACAATTTCGGTGCATCTTTTCATTGCAAAATATTATTGGCAAAAAAAGTCAACTCCCCCCCCCCCAAAAAAAAAAAACAAACTTATATGAGGGCATGGATGTTCTGATTCATCCAGTTCAATGATATCACGTAAGAAGAAAAAAAATCTCCATTAGACTTACAAAGTTATAATGCAATGAATTAACAATTCCCTGTTGAAGATTGGTGGTACCAAACACCATTTCAACTTGTTCCATGATTATTCTATAAATTAAACCAGAATAAGATTTTTTTTCTCCTTCAAAATTAAGCAAGAAAGTTACAAGCTAGATAGTAAGCTACAATAGCTTAATCATTGGCTCTTGTTCTTACTGAAGTGGAAACACCCACCAAGTGGAGATGAAAACATCGCCAGGGGTAACAGCTGAAATATGTTAACGAGCAGAGCATGCATAGTGAGAAATGTTGCACAAACCTCGTATAGTGTGTGCAGTAGAGGCGAGCGTAGCAGCCAGTGTGGTGGTGCCCCCTACTGGACGAATTGTTTGAATGCCTGCAATGAGAGAGGGGTAGAGAGAGATAAGATAGGAGAGGGGGGGCCTAGTGGTCTGGCTTAAAGTGAGACCATGGACTCTCTATGACGTAACTTACTTTAAGGAATAAAGAGATAAAAGAGCATGACAGGACATGACGATTTTTTCCTTTCTTTAGGATGGGGGGAATTACCAAACTAGAAGAGTCACTTGACCTTGCTGATTGATATGCTTGAATAGAAAATGAAAAACTCAGCAAGTGAAGCCACAGTGCTGAAAGAAAAACATTGTTTTACTGTTCACATATCTCTGATAACCAATTTATTCTTAGTAAACAGAAAACAATTTTCTGGTACAGCTTTATCGAAAAGACTGAGCTCAAAAAGAAGAAACACAATCGGAAGATAACAGACCAAAATTATTCCTGCTACTCTTTACAAGAGGACTAGTAAGGAAGGAGGACGTTGTCTCTGCTATTAAACAATGACTAAACTAAAACAAAGGGCACTCACATACAATAAAGATTTTCTCAACACAGTAATCCTGTCTCAATTCTACAAAGCATTGATCCCCTGAGCTCTATGTTATGGCTGAAGTGCATTATCTATTAATCAGTTCAGATCTTTATGGTAAATATCATCACTGGCAATGAATAAAACATCCTTAGGCAATTGTATTCATCAAAAGTGATGAGAAAGTAGACGAAATCAAATTATATTTTAGTAGAGTGACTCATCTATTAAATCAACTGCACACACAGAATAAAAGGTCAAATTAATCTACATTCTCTTTTTTTTTTTTGTGAAAAAAATGTTAAACAAAACCACAGCAAAAGTGATCATCCTAAATCACATCTACGAAATGGAAAATTAGAAACGAAAGATGTCAAAGCCTTCATTGGTTGCCATGACGACTACTCACCTTGCCTGACCATGGCGCCCCCTATAGTATTGGGGGTCAGAGCTTTCACCAGGGGATTGGTCTGTGGGACGCCGGTGGGCGTGGCAGCCTGGGAAGGAGGCATGTCATACTTCTGCAGCTGTAACAGGTAGGCATCTGCCGTGGGAACTGTGCCCCAGCAGACCTCAAGTGTGTTGGTACTGGCACGCACTAGCTGAACTCTAGAGGGCGCTGGGGGCTTCTCTGTCTCCAGGAACCACAGGTCTTTGAAACAAACCTGGAATTTTTTTGAAGTCTTAATGTTTTCTTCAAGCGCATTGGTAAATGAATATTAATACTCACATTCATATAAGGCAATCATTAGAACTTAAAATACTTTCATAAGTTTGGAGAAAATAGATAACAATCTTCACCAGAAATTAAGCATTTGTTAATTAAAGGCATGCAAACAAACCATCTTACAAATAATATAACCACATCCACCAATATTGTTCCCATACCTGGTTATTCCAGGCCTTCCTGTAGCCATCTCTGCCACTCCAGATATACAGCCTGGTATTGATAGCTACAGAACACTGGCCTGCCCTGGCCCTGGGGAGGGCATCCTCAAATACCTCCATTGCCAGGGGTTCCCAAGTCATGGTGTCTGGAAGAATAGGGTATAGATTATAGAACATGGGGTCAGCTTCTTTACAGAACTTATGCCCTTATTTATTTATTTATTTTTTTCAATTTTTGAGTCTGAATAATTTGAAATGTGTTAAAATAAATCCAATGAAGATGGGATGGTTATACAATAGCAAAATGTAAATAATTTGAAAATATAGATCAATTTCATTAAAATTATGTTGCTTATAAAAAAACCTGTACTCTACCACAAACATTTGTATTGCCCTAAAAAAAGAAAAATTAATTTCTTTGCTCATACCTAGATTCAAAGATGCCAGCGTGTTCGTGCACTTCCACTCCTTCTCGTGGGTTGCCACCTTGGCATCCTCCATCACAAGAGGCACCCAGCCCCCGAACACAAACATTCTGTTGCCGATGACTGTGGCAGAGTGCAAGCTACGGGGGAGGGGCGGGATACCCTGAATCACTGGCTTTGTCCAAGTGTGTGTATCTGAGATGTGGAGAAGAACATTTGGTTACAGGTAATTAAGTATGGCATCATTTAAGGGTACATTCAGTTCTTCAATTCTGCTTATAATACAGTTTTCATTTCTTTCTTTTTTTTACAAATTTCCTTCTGTGAAACTACAGACTATTGTATAAGAACCTACCACAATCAAGCTGCCACAGATCTCCCAGGCGACAGCCACTCATTCCCCCGTAGATAATGAGGCGGGGATTTTTGCCAAATTTCTCTGTGTAAGCGACTGCAGAATGAGATTCTCTTGGGGGCGGGAGTGGCCCACTGACTGCAGGGAAGTCCCAGCTGAGCTGAGAAGACAAAGGTTTCAGCTCCAGGGCATACACATCATTCAGATACCTGAAAGTAACCACAGCAACCTGTGATAAAATGTGGTTTGTAAAAACACAAAGGGGTCCAAATTCATTGTTTTTCTTTCCTCTAATATACAGTGAGACAAAAAGAAATCAGACTTTACAGGACTCTGACACTTCAGGACCAGAAAATCAATGCATATTGGCTCATACCAAAAAAAAAAAGCAGCTGTTCCACTAGATTTGTTGACATAACATAAGTACATTTATAAGGCGACTGGTTATGCAGAGTCAACTGTGCACATTTATTCAATGAGCGCTTTAAACACTGAATAATAACAGCCCAAGTCAGATCATGTCATTCAACAGTTCAAAATGAATGGTTTGTACTACTGGTCAGGTTTTACTTGGTAACAGTCTCTATAATTCCAGTCTTTCACTAAAAAGCACTGGATGGGGTAACATATTTTTAAACACCGTGAAGTATGTGCCCTTACCTTGGAATATTATTCTTAGGGTCTTCACTGTCATTGGCCAGACCACCAAACAAATACCCCTTTCCATTCAGCAGAGTAAAAGAGTGCCCTAGACAAAACACAATAAAACATCAATGCAATATAACAAATGGAATTAGTTGTAAAAGTAAATATCTTAAATATGTTAATTTTAGACATTAAGCTGCACCCACACGACTAATTCATACTGAGAACTGGGTTCACTAGTTTTACCAGTTGATCAGAATGCATGCAGACAGAATGTATGGTGGCTTTTGCTGACAGCTTTTTTTGCCGAGTGCTAACTCACTGCATGTCTCCAACTACAATTTACTGCTCCTTCAAGTGAGAGAAGTGATCTTTAAATCTACCATATCCCTATCTTTATCTATTAAGATATAAAACCACCATCTCAAGGAAACCGTAATATAATCTTCCCACAGCATCATGCAAATCGTGACTAATGTAGGCATCACAGAAGTAAAAATAGTTTTATCATGTATTTTCCTATTAAGACATGCGATCAGTCAAAGACACGCATGTAGATGCAGATAATTCTGGAAATTGTTTTTTATTTCACCAACATATCCCCCCACTCATCCACCCCCTTGGGCAAAAATTTTAAATGTGGAACAGAGTAACCCAACCTCTAAGCCTAGTTGCCCTCAGCAGCAATTGAGTGACATCATTTAATGTCAATCTCTGAAGCTGCATTCTGCACAGCACATTTGAATTTAAAATGATCAGCTTCATGATTAAAATCACCAGAAAACGTGGATTTCCATTCTGCCTGAGACTTCTTTTATCCCATATCAAGGAATCTGATTATGTCAATTAGTTTATTCCTGATCTGACCTAGGTTTTGTTAAATTGTCAGAAAAAAAGAAAATTTTCTTCAAAGACAGCATAACTGTTGTGTCCATTCTGTGTCTCTTTAAAATGTTAAAAAAATATTCCAACTTTTTTTTAAGGGCCACATTTACCAAGTCGCGGACAGGGTGGAGGGTGGTTTTTGGGAGGTTTCGGCCGCAGTCTCTTCCACTCCCACCTGCTGGCCTGCAACTCGTATAACTCATTGGAATATTTCCCATACTCCACCATCCCACCGAACACCAGTATCCGCGTGCCGTCACAGATGAAGCCGTACGCAGCGCACCCTGGTGGGATATCTCCCCGCACTGCTGGTACAAACCATTGGTTGGTAGCTGGAAGAAGGAAATTTTGGAAATCATTAGGTTGATGATGATGGTGATAAAGGCTTTCCCCAGAAAGCCATCCTGCTATCATATAAACAACCATTAGCCTCAAAGGATGGACCTATATTTTCAAAGACAGAAAGACAGCTTGCAAGTACATATTTTTGGGGTTGGTCGGTTGGGCTTGCTTGGGTTGGACTCCCCTTCAATCAATGATCAAATTATAGATGCACATTTTAAACTTTCTGTACCCCAAACCCTGTGGAAATCCCTGGTGATGATAACAGTTGTTTATCAAGTAAATTGGCAAGTTGTTGAAAGGTTGAATATTTGCCAAATGATATGAAAATTCAAAAATAAGTCAGCTCTTAGGGCATTTCATCTGGGTTATCATGGTCCATGCTAGTATTACTCTTTAAGATAAAAAGTGTGTGTCACTTTTCTGAGAATATTGTTTGCTCTTGAAGGCACAGTTGGTGAAAATGTTAATGATACTTAAAGAATTTTTTTTGAATGACTAAAAAAGCAAAAAATCATAATGGCCCAAAGTTTGTTGCAGTGAGCACACTTAAATCTGAAATAAATATTTTAATATAACCCATCAGCAAGAGCATTGCAGTAAAAGGTATCCAGCTTAGTCTAAGTGAACAGATATAAATAATATGTCTGCTGGGTGTGAATTAGCCAAGTGTTTCTTCTGAGACAGGGCTGTATTATAGCCAGGCAACCAGCTATCTTTCGGAGTCTCCATATTATTTCTGGCTGGTCATTTTTTGCATTTTTTGTTACAGAATTTCATTTCATCACTGGAGCTTAATATATGGAGCCTGGGCATTCCATTTTAGTAAAAAAAAACTTAATTTGACCTCCATATTTTTCCATCTTCTAAAATCCTGGCTACTCCCATGTACATAGAGTATGCTCTTTTTAAATGCATTAACCCACTGTGTAAGGGTAGATCATGAATTTTAAGTTTTTTATGACTTCTGTAGCACTTTGCACTTCAGACTAAAAGAACTGGCAAAATGCAATACATCATTCTCAGATGATTCTTTCATCTTCTCCATCAAAGCTTTCCCTTATTAATTTGTACCCACTTTCACTGTCAATATAAATCTCTGCTTTCCATTCTATATCATCAACTTATAGTACAATCTTCGATTTTCATTTTTGAGACAACTCTTAAAAAACAAGTAAATCCATAAAAGGGAAAAAGTAAATTTAAAAAATACATTTTAACACACATCTGAACTTAACACGCACTATTATACTCTATGAGTTAAGTTCTCATTTATAAGAGAGCTTTGCGAGTATTCTGAATGGGTTGCCCTGACCTAAGCAATACATGTTATCCAAGTTGTGCACCATTCTCTCTTTCTCAGGGCTAAGACAGAAATTTGCTCATCTTCAACCTTGATCCGTGTAAGGGCTGGCCAGTAGTTTTGTTTAACCCCACCCCTCACCCCTCCATCAAAAAAACAATATAAATTTCCCATTTTCTTGAAAGAAAGAATCGACTTAAAATCAGCTATTTCTTTCTTAACAATTAAGTTCTTAAAATAAAGAAAGTACACCAAATATATAATTTTTTCAACTAAACTAGATATTGCATGGCATCAGGTTATCACAACATAAAAAATAGCACAAAAAATCAACATGTACTCAAAAAGATATGTTGGTTTATTTTAAAATTATCATCATACTTACTTATCGCATACCCTTTTCACTTGTACTGGTGGACACAAGATAATCCACAAAATGCTATTCACAATGTTTTTCCTGGCTTCACAATTCAAACTTAAAGTCAGAAAAACTAGCCCCGCATGCCCCGAAGGAAAACCATATCAGTAACCAGTAAGTAAATTCAGAATCTCTGACAGCACAGGTCAAACTAAGCTATTTTGAAATAAAATAGATTCTTTTTTCTATTATATGCATGTAACGCTGGTACTATCTTACTCCTCTACTTAATTCCTCCTTGGCAGAATTATTACCATGCTTACTCTTCACTCATTCAAAACATTCAAGCCTTAAAAGAGTTTTCTTCATGATATGACTTTGTATTCATTTCTTACACATACTCTTAAGTAGCATGTGCTTATTTTAAGAGCCCATAATAGTGGGCAATTTCCAATGATCACTTTATAGGCAAACCGAATATATATCTATCACTATTATATGAAAAAAGTTAATTTCTTTAATTTTAATAAAATAACTTTTGACACCAGCATGTATTTCCCTAAAAGATAATGTGAAGACTCAAGACAAAGAAAAATCCTGTACAATGCAATCTTACCAAGTTACTACTAGTACCCACACACATGTAGCATACTACTGATGGATCTGTCTAAGCTACATAATTCAGAGGTACCAGCAACTTTGGTTCATGTCTCACAGAGTAATGCAAATTAGATATGTACCCTTTTTAGAATCCCTTGGAAAAAAAATGGGTCTAATTTTCATGGGTATTATTTTACAACAGACCTGTTTACAGAATCGAGGAAACTATTAACTCAGCTCTAAATAACCTCCACCTACAGCTGAAAATGATCAATTTTCTCCAAAACTTCTTTTTATTACATGCACCTCTTATAAACAATAAAGATTTTCATAAGTATTCCATCATTAATTTAGTACCATCTGATGGGCTTAAAATGAAAATTATGCAAGCAAGAGATCAACTTTTCATTGCTTCTTTTTGTTCGGAAAATAAATAATCCCCATCATGGTGATTGTAACCATTCCTGCTGCTTTACTTATTAACCCCCCTCCCCTTCCCTTTATTTATACATCTTCCAAAATCTTCCACAACACTGAGGAAACAAGTACTGTTGACAGCAAAAATGATTGCTCGAAAAAACATTTACACAAAATGAATTATATGTTTGTTTCAAATGGGATGTCTGGGTGTGACTTTTGCCACCCTTAAACACCACATAAACTACTTAGCTTTTAAGCCACAAAATTATATGCAGTTCAATAATTTACCGCCAGATGTCACTACCTACCGACGAGTCCATCTCCCACCGTATAGAAAAATATCTGCTAAGCAATTTTTGCACAACTAAATACCTGTAAATTTCTAAAATACTTCTATGGTTATCACGATCCCCAATCAATCATAAAAAAGCAATTTAATGAGATTAAAACTTTGTCAGATCTCGCACCTGCGAGACAAAAACAAATTTGGCTCCGACGACCGACGCCATATTGGCTGCAACCCTCAGCGGTAAATTAAAATATAAATATCCTAAAAACCTCCCATTTGATTTACTTCAAACTTATCCAAAATATTATCCACCTCAATATCTATCAACTTTGTACAGCTTTTAAAATAATCTTCATTTTTATTAACAGAAATTTTAATTTTTACGTCCGTTCATTAGCATTTGTTGGGCGCCGCCATATTGGATTTTGGAGGGGCGCCGACTAAAAAACAATCACTTCTAAGCGTTTGATCTAATTCAAATTATCACAAAAGAGAAAGATGATAGAAACGTCTCTCTCCTTTCGTCCATAACTAACAGACTTTGCCTATTTTAAAAGATATCCAAAAAGCTTGGCGGCCTTCAGCAAGAGGCCGCCATATTGGACGAACCTAGCCCCGTCAAATTTTGCACTTACTAGTATTGTAAACATGCAGTTCATCAACGATTCCTTCATTTCCTCCACCAAAGACAATCATTAAATCCTTGATAGAAACCGCCCGATGACCGTGGCGAGGACGAGGACATGGTCCCGTCGTGTTTGTCACCCGCTTCCATTTCAGAATGGGTGCCGCCATGTTGTTTCCTACCCACAATGCTGGGGGTAAACAAGCGCAATACCCGTATGTGTAAACAACAGTTGTGACATTTAAGGAAGATTCTCCCCGTTCTGTCAATCTAAGTTTTCGTGTTGTTATTCGTTTGCTTTTATACTTCAATTTATAAATTGATACTATGGCAAAATTAACAGATATTGATTTTTTTGTGATCATACCGTGAGCCTCCAACGGCCCCCGGATGGCATAAATTAGGCCACATGACAGCACCTTCCCATTGCCAGCATCAATTTATCGCTGGTGTTCTGAGTTTAGTTAAAACAGTTGAACTAGTAGAATTAAAGTATGCGGTGCACTCTGTACACTGAGGGCTTGCAAATGCATTACTGAAAATGTAAATGAAAATCTCTAGGATCGTCAAATATTATTTCAATATTAGTGGTTTAAATTTTTTCAAAACCATTTTATTTAGAGTGCTATATAGGCCCCTAAGTACAGCTTCTTGCGCGTGTTCTTCAACGCATCAGAAACAATCTCGGTACGTATTTTTACCAGACATTAGGAAAAGATTGCGCCAATTACTGTTGATACTTATGGCGGAAAATGTATCATATCATCAAATTGATCTGTTTCAAACATGAATTTAAAGCATCAACTTATATTTGCCTATACTCTCGGTTAAACCCCTGTAGGCCCTATCTATCCATTTGTGGACGTTGGTGATGAAATGCATTACCGGTAGCTCTGCTTGTTATTGATGACCTATGCATGTTCTGAACTTGGCATGATAAATCATTTATATCCTATTACCTAAAAAACGATGCCAAAAATTTATCAAGAATCACGGTCACAGACACTCATTCTCAATATAGGTCTCTATTGGCCCATTTGAAGAAAACAGAAAAATGGAAGTTTAAGATAGGCCTATATCCGCCAGTTCTACTTTTCCTAAATCTCTTGTGACAGAATGTGATAAATTAAGTTTCTTGTGTACATCATGGAGAATTTTAAAATTCATGCCTTGATATTATGGGCAACAGGGGTGGAGCCAGCAAGGATTATTTGACGGGGGGTCTGCAGATGCAAACCGACCCTCAGCCCCCCNCCCCCCCCCCCCCCCACACTTGGGTGGGGGTTCGGGGCCCGCTGAAGAGCCCCGTTTTTTTTTTGTTTTTTTTAAGAGGGCGAACAGTACCATATATTTGGTGCGGTTTAGAACTTAGACCTATAAATCAGCTAGTCAAAAATTCTACTTTCAAGAGGGGACCATTGTAGTGATATTTTTAAAATATCGAAGGGGGGGGGGGGGGTCAGGACCCCCTGACACCCCCTAAATCCGCCACTGGGTAACAAAAATTTTAAGAATAACAACCCTTTCGGACAATACATATTTGAAAGTTATTAATACTAAAAAATTCGACTCCTCTAAAGGGGTATAACGAAATGCACGTTTAATTTACTGACCCATTTTATCTTCAACCTCAAGTATATTTTTTCACACTGTCTGGTAACGAAGGTTTTGCAAATAACTTTCTAAGAGAATGCAGTTTTGTCGTGTTTCCTGCAAAACATTTAACTGTGCCCTACCACCATATGGTCTATAGCTAATCCTGGATGTAACTGGATTGAAGATTTTATAAATGGTTGAAATATTACAATAAAATAAAATGATTACCTGCGCCAGAAGACAATGAAGGTTTTTTAATTGTTTATTTATTTTTCATTTCTTAAAAACCTGGTGACACTGTGAAAATAACCGCAAGCTATTTATTGAGTTAAAATAAACTAGACATTTTTTAAGACGTTAAACATCATACACGCTTACTATAAAGTTGCAGATTTTCTACTTTAGTGAAAAAAAAATAGATCAATTGGAGAAAGTGAGCTGGTGCTGCGAGCGACAGTAACGAAGGTTTCAAAATTAGGCCATTTATGTTTTTATGTTAGAACAGATAGTAATTTTTTAAAATATTTTAAGTTACCAGACTGATATTAGTAAAGTTTCACTTGCAATAAGACAAACAATTCTTTCGTTCGCTTACTTTTAGTAAAATTAAAAAAAAAAAACGTTAAATGAACCTTACTATTGATATATATAATGAATGACAATGAGAGAGAATGTCTTGACATAGTAACGAAAATCCGTAAGTGAAAAAGCGTATGTTAATTTAAGTACGTCTATGGCTTAAAAAGGTCGAGGTTGGTCATTTGCAGGTGCGACAGGTTATCGAATTTTTTTCCGTTTTCAGCAATATTTCGTACCAAAAATAGCTCAAAAACCTGAAATGCATTAAAGTATCAAAATAAAGTGAGTTAAAGACATGCGACTTTAACTTTTTATAATTTCTAAACCAGATATCCAAAAAAAATTTTTTTTAAACATATTTTTGACGAAAAATAGGAATGCCTGCTTTATTTTCCCAGGCGTGTTAATATGTAACATTTTGCATGACAAAGAATCTACATCACATTCCTTAGAAAATGTTGCTAAAAATTTATCAAGATTCACGATCACAGACACTCATTTTCAACATAGGCCTATAGGCCCATATGAAGAAAACAGAAAAGTGAAAAGATTTATTTGCGTATTCTACTTTTCTAAAACTCTTGTGACGAAAATTCTTTTTGTGTAAATCATGAGAAACTTTTTAACTCATGCCTTGCCAGTATGATGAGTTTTCTTATTCAATAACGAAGATTTAAGCAACGAAAGTTTTAGAAAATAACAAACAAACTTTATAGATAATATACTCACGTTATAAATGCTAAAAAAAATTAGATTGCCCTTAAGGGGTATTATTAGAAGCATATTTATTTTGCTGATAGGCTACTTTTTGCCCTCAATATCAAGTACATATTTTACAATTCTTGGTAACGAACGTTTTGCATATTACTTTTTAAGAGACTGTAATTTTGCCGTTTTACGTGCTAAACATTTAACTGGGCCCTGTCACCATATCGTCCAGCTAATCATGGACGTAACTAGATTAAAGATTTTGCTAATGGCTAAAATATTACAAAAAATAATGACCTTTGTTAAAACGGGTGACGAAGTTTTTTTTTTAACTTAAAAACCCGGCGACACCGCGAAAATAGCCGCAACTTATTTTTTCAGCAATTTACAACAAACTAGAGATTCTCTGAGACATTAAACATAGGTCCTAGTACACGCTTTCTAAAAAGTTGCAAATTTCAACTTTAGTAAAAAATAAACTGGATCGATTGGAGAATGTGAGATGCTGCCGCTATAGCAACAGTAACTAACGGAGGTTTAAAATTTAGTCAGTTTACGTTTTTTATGTGAGAACAAATGAATCTCGGAATTTTTTATTTAGTGACTTAAGTTGCAAGACTGAAATTAGTAAAGGTCCACTTGGACAAACAATTCTTCCGCTCTCTTACTTTCAATAATTAAAATTTAAAAAATGTTATGTGGACCTATAGGCTATATATTGAGAATGTGTGCTTTATGTTCAGAGCAACATGAGAATGATAGGCCTAGTCCTTCTCCCATTCCCGCTGTAGGCCTACATGCAAATAATAAATTTGTTTTGTGTGCTTTTTTGTGTTCAAAAAATAAAATAAAAATGAATTGACGTTCATGAAAAATAGAAGGGGGAGGGGGTCCGCAACCTGCATACCCATCGGCAGAAAGATAGCTTTTATTTGACTGTATACAGAAAATTTGGGCCAAAATACGTTCAACGAATTCTATGAAAACGACATAGATATCATAAGCAAGAGGTGGGCTTTTATAAGACTGCGGAAGATTTGTCAACTTTTTTCTTTTACAATGGCTCCCCGCTGTTTGATGCGAATGTGCACACAAAATGATGACGTAAAGCGCATGCGGCTCCAGTTTCAAAGACCTCATTCATTGGGTTGTTGACATTGGATTTGCTGTTTGTATTGCCAATTGTATACTAAAGGCTATGTTATTCTATAGGTGAACTAAATAGCGACAACAGCTTTTTAGTTAGAGATGGCCGTGGCACGACTGTTGTCTTGAGTTTGCACAACTTCGGCCATGAGTTAGATTTCACGATGTTTAGTGGCAGTCCACCGCAGCGAGCAAAATCAAGTTATCAGAGAAAGGTAAGCTGGTTGCCACGCGTTTTACACCTTTTCGTTGAGTGAGATTTTATCGTAATCAAATCAACGCGCTTAAGTAGATTATGTTTCCTCGGTGTTTGTTAACTTGAACGTGCTGTAATTCAAGCGACAAGCAACAGGTGGTGGTAAACTTTGTACTTACTGAAGTTACTCGGTCGATTAAATAACTTTCAGAAAGTCCAAAGTTTGGAGTTTTCGAATTGTTACTTGGTTTGTTTTTAAAAATGAATTTGGGGAAACAGATTCAAACCTCCCTTCAAGTAGAGTTTAGGAATTTGACCAGTAAAAATAACTTTAAATGACACAGTCCAGTTTGTCAAATAATAATAATAATAATAATAATAATAATAATAATTACCATTTGTAAAGCCATTGCTAATAAATTACTGCTATTCCTTACCAATTTGTAGGTGATAAAAAGACAAGGGAAAGATGACTCCTCAATTGATTTAAACCACAACCAACGATGCTCAAGACATAGTCACAGTAGGGATTCTCTTGCAAGCAGCAGTAAAAGTTCACTTTCAGCAGGTGACTGAGGCTTTTTTATGATGTGTAAAGATAAACTATATAATTTTCTACTTTAATCATTTATGTGCATGTTATTAGCTATATGTTTTTTTATTTATCGTAAAGGTAAGCAGTATTGTAGACATTAGTACATGATGTTGAAACTTGCTTTTTTCATAAGTTAAAAAAGAATTACTCTAAATGGGGGAAAAACTACTTAAAGTTTTGTTACTGATTTAAAAAAAGATTTTGATTAGGCAGTGGTTTTGACTTAATATTTTTTTTCAGGCTAAATTTTAAGAGTTAACAACACTTTTAAATATCCCAAAATGAAGTAAATGTAGCAAAAGCCAACCAGCAATTAAAGAGTGAATTGTTTGAGACTAAAATAAAATGTTTGGAAACAGTAGTTTCTGTTTATAAAACTGTAACTAGGGTAAACATTACATTTTTCAAAACAAAAGTTGTTGCACTTTGAACAGGAGTGTAGTAGTCTGAAATGATGCTGCATAGAAATGTTTTACAGTTTGTAAATATTTTTAAGGGTCTTGTGAAAAACACTAAAGATATGCCCCATTTTTAAATAAACATTTACATTGAAAATAAATTGGTCAATACATGGAATTTTTTTTTTTTTTTAGCACTCAGATTTTTCAGATATGTTTGTATTTTTTTTAATTCCAACTTTAAATGTGAAAAAAGTATGGATACAATTAGATATATATATATTTTATGACCATGATTCATTGTGATGATTTAAAATATTGTATCTGTATTTCATCGTGGTTAAAATTCTTCATAGGCATAGGCAGTAGCAGTAGTTATGTAGACCAAAGATACAATGTTGGGGATCCTCTACCGGATATCCTTATCCGTCCCATCACAGCGACACCTGGTGGATACAAATCCCAGAGAGGACAGCACCAACAACGAGCCAAAAGCAGCTATGGCAAACTAAGGAGTACTATTCCCAGGTACTGGTATTAGAGTAATGGCAAAACTGCGCCCAAATTTTTTTTCATAAAAAAAATTTGTTCTGTGCTACATTGGCAGTATGGGTATGATCCTTAAAACGTTTCAACATAATGGACAGGCATGTCATTAAAAAAAACTTGTCTAGAGAACATTTGTCTTGGAGTTTGTGATTTATTATCAAAATTAAAAAATTAATTTTTTGTGCCATCTTTACAGTAAAGCAAAGCGCAGGCAGAAGAGCTGCTTCTTCAAGCCTTTTTTTAATCATAGAAACAACTTTTTGAGTTAAAAAAATTATGATAATTTTCATTACCACAAATTATCAACTTCTTATTCTTTTTTTTTTTTTCCATAGTGCCAAATCCAAGGGGGAAGCCTCTGCAAGGAGGAAGAGTGCCAGTCCGCAGGCATGGTCAGTCACGGAGCTAAAAGGTAAAGTAGTCGAGTGTATTTTTGTGTTGAATAAGTGATTTTGTCATTGAACAAATAACATGAGTTTTTATGTCTTTAAGATGAGCTAGATATCAAAATCAAGATAACATTAAAAAAACTTTTTGGTGTGAGATGGTAAATAATTAGACTAAATGCAGAATGATCGAGGAACCACTGTTTGAAAGTTGGTCTAAAAATGGTAGTAGCATTGGATTGGGAACGTGGCCAATATTGTATTGATGCTCAAGGGAAGTCTATCATACACTGAACAAAATATTTTCTTTTATGATGTGATATTTGCCAATGGTTTGTTTCTTTTTCTTTCAAGGTACCGGTGCTGATGCTGATGACGAGGAAGAAGAAGATGAAGAGCAAGAAGATGATAATAAACCTAAGACTCAAAGGCCAGAAGATCACGAGCTGTATGTCAGGCCACCATCATGGCCTATAGGTAAGTGAGCCGACCCCTCCCTCAGTCCTGATTTCTTGTCTCTGCCATCTCCACTATTAAGTATACTAGATGCCAGTTATTTACAGTGGCTGATTACCAGGGTTATGTTCACTCACCATTTCATTTCGGCCCTTCGGGTAGAAAATTCAGCCAAATGAATTATTTCACCAAATCAAATTAATACCAAGTCAAAGCAGTTTATGTACACATACTTGTGGGTGTCAGTTGAAGTGATCATGTTAAATATGTTGACACAAATTGTATGGCATTCTAAATTTATGAAAAGTTGAGTAAATGATATTTTTTATGTTTCCGTAATGGAGGATATTATGTTTCCCCATGATGATTGTACCTTTTGGCAGTGTGTTAATAAAATGGACTCGTATTACCGCTTAGTACTGAGTTTTTTGCCTTAGATAATATTTAAGGTACAATGCCTAAAATATGATCCATCAATTCTGAAGCTACAAAAATGAGCAATCTAAATGTCTGACTCCATGTCAGTCAATATGCAAGTATCATGTTATCTTAAAGAAATATTATTTGACTTAATGTCAACAGAGACCATTCACACTATTTGATATGGAGATTGACACCAGAGCTGTTACCATTGGTTTTGTTGTGGTATTTGAACGGTGCTTTATTAACAGAAGTTGGCTCCATTTTTCGTAGGCAGGCAGTGGAATTTTATGTAACAGTCTTTCAGGGCCAATATCGAGACTAAGTATAAGTCAATACATTTTGCCGGAGGTGTGAGAGAACCATTAAAGTGAGTTCCCCTACGTGTTGAGCACATATATGTAGTGCTGTAAATCAATTCACATAACAATAAGTGACGCTTTACAATCCAAATAATGGTTTTATTAATTAACTCTCAAGTTAGAGAGGCAACAATCATTTATGTTTTTAAAAGAATGGTGGTGAAATCTGTGCACTTAATTTAACTTTGGTCACTTCAATAAAAGATATGAAAGTGGAGGTAAATGAATAAAATAATTAAAGAGGTATTGTGACAATGTCTTTCTCTTTTGAATAATTATACATGTATTCACGTGAACCAAAAAAGAAGTGAAGCTCCATTATGTTTGGTCTATAAAAAGTACAGTACACATTCAAAATATGATTCCAAAAAACCCTTCTGTGATAAGACACTGAGTAGCAGAGTTTATTAATCCGAAGAGTATGTATCTTATCTGAATATTTTGCCAGACAAATTGATCCACCAGATACAAACAAGGTAATGTAATGCTTTACTGAGATTGAAATTCGGAACGACAGGCTGTTCTCCAGGGACCCTCTGTCACACCTGAGTTATGTCATTGAGAAAGACATTTGGATTTGGGATTAAGTCTGTTGATACTTGAGATTGGCATGACAGCTTTTGATATTGAGGCACTTGGGGCATGGGGGCAGCATCACTGTCAGTCTACTTAAGATTTTCTTAAGGTAGCATTCATGTCATCCAGTTGAAGAGCTAGTGGTATCGTATGTGATAAGATGAAATCAGCCAAACTGGGATGTTTATCATAATTGAAAAAGTGAAACTTTCTACTGTATATGTCAGATAAAGAAAAGTCATGAGGATAAATAACATGTGTACCAGTACTGTATGAAATATAAAGTATCATGCAAGGCAAATCTGCTGCTGTAAAGCAAAAGAAAATACTGAGGTCACATCAACCTGCAGTGAATGGAAATGTTTTTTATTAAAGCGACAAGAAAAGCTACAAAAGTTTCATTCCCCCTTTTGGCCCTCTGGGGCATAATGTACTCAAGTAGTTGTTTTGTAGCCAAAGTGCAATCACAAGTGTTTGCAGTACACAGTAGTTTTGTGTGGACAGCACACAAGTGGCCATTGTTAGCGGAGACTGGATATAGTGTGGAATTCAATTACTGGGTGTAAATCAGGCACTGTGTCCTATTGACTGTACACAGACCCCAGGCTAGATTGGTTTCATAGAATGCCGTTTATAAGCTGTTTGTAAAAGATTTGAACAGAAAAATGTTTCAGCTTTAAGATATGTCTCTAAATGGCCAACTTATGTCACTGTTGAGGATTATGGAATCTAAAGTGCCTTTTGGATTTTCCACACCTGAAGTCGGCAGTTTTTAAGGGGGAGGGAGGGGGGCTTCTGAAGAATTGAAACTTTTTTCTTTCTTAGTTGATGCAACTTGACAAATGACCTAGAACAAACAGGTAGAGTAGACCTTTTCCAGGTAAAGGATGGCTCATTTGCCCCCTGCCCCCCCCCCCCCCCCCATGCCTAATGGTCACCATTGCACATCAAATATATGTAATATGTGTATTGCAGGTGAATTTATGTGGACATCTCGTGACACGTTTCAGACCTAAATCAGTTTTAGTTTAATGCCAGTGGGAACACATCATGGGTTGAGTTTGAAACATATATTGTAATGGGGACAATTTGGGTATTGATAACAAAAGACTCCTTATAAAACTTGAGCCAAGGCCCAAAGAGGACCTCTGAAAAAAAAAGGCAGCATGTTTTTCATCAAGTTGGGGAAGGAGATGCAGGCGTTTTTAGTTGTTTCTAAATTTTGGAGAATGAGTGGAAGGGTTTTTACCTCTCTCTTTTTTCTTGGCCCTAAAATGAAGCAAAATTTGTAAATGGCCAGTAAAATACAAAAGGAAAACCATTTGGTGTCAAAGTAAAGTGTACCACCTTTTAAGTCATAAACATTTTCTGCCATTAATTGAAAAGACAGATCAAAAATGCAAGATCATGCACTAAAAGTTAATGAATGACATAGAAATAGATCTGGAAGACAAATTTGGAGACAGAAAATGTCAAGTTGACATTAGGTATTAAGGAAAAAGGCATGGAACATGTGGGTCATAATGGAGCATTTCATACCTATAGTTCGCCATCTCTACCTAAAAGACTTTATTTCATTGACATCTTTTGATTTTATTAATTTTTTTTTGGAATATTTTAATGCATGTGTATAAAATAAAATTGTAAACAGCAGTTTTGCAATATCCCCATATATTTCACTGCTAGCTGTCTAGGGACAGAAGGTATTTTACTGCCTTTGGCCTAATACGTAAGGTAAAGGCAGTGGCAAAGCAGATTAAGGGCTTCTGACGATACTTCAACCTGAGTAAACAGATGTGTGACAGAAGCATGAAAGCAGATAGGCATGGAGCACTTGCGACATTTGTGTGCTTACGTGTGTTCAAACATGAAGATCTGAAAAAGCATCAGTCCAGACACCTGAATTAGTGTCCTTCTGATTTAATTAATGTCCAGTGCACTGCACAGAAGAGCTTATTGATTGTTGATTGTTTTAACTGTAGATATCTGTCTGCATAGACGCACTTCTAGATTTTCTAGATTCCTGAAAAGTAAGATAAATGGTCTTGGAAAGACATTAAAACCAAAACCAGTTCGGATCTAACTTTGTGTGAACACACCTTTCAAAATTTACCCAAAAAGCAGTATTAAGGGGTATATCACTAGCGACAACGTTGTGTTGGAACAGTAGTGTTAAGTCAGTGAGAAAAGATGTGGAGGCCTAGCCTATCTGGTCCAACTTTATCAGATGGAAGAAAGAACCATAGGAAAAGTACAGGGAGACCAAAAACTAAGAGGAAGAGAAGGCCAAAATCTGTTGGTAGGATAGTTTTTGCCCTTTTTTCTAAAGATGAAAAGTAGTCAATATAATAGTAATATTGTTTTGGTTCTCATTTTGAAAATTTTTTCTGTTCTGATTTGACCAAAATTTTTTTAAAGCAGTGTGAATGGTTTGTGTTGACAGTTATTAACATTTATAACAATGATACCTAGTCTGCATGTTATGATAAGAACACCTGTCCATAATACCATTATAATCTCTGAGCTTGAAAAAAAAATTTTTTTTTTTTTAGAAATTCTGCTTATTTTGAATAAGGGATAAAAAAATATGCTTATTATTGTATAAAATGTTTACAAAAAGTGGAAATTCAAAAAGGAGTGAGGATATTGTTTACCTTTTAAGCATTTTCTTTTCCCTCCTCTTAATGTATGGGTGTTTTCTCTTTCACTCCTTATATAAGAATTGAACCAGTTACTGTAAGAAAAAAAGTATATAAGAGAAAATATGAGTGGTCAAAATTATATAAAAATTTTTAGTTTCTTTGAGAAAAAAATCAAAGTACCAGACAGTTACAAACATTTCTTACTAAGTTGTTCTGATGTGGATCCAAACACTGAGATATTGGGTTTCATGCACTGAGAAGAACACGTGTTTGATTTTAACTTGTCATGGCTGATGACAGCTTTTTGATGGATGTGGCTACCTGGTTTTCCAGATTACTAACAGAACTAGGTGATCAAAGGGATTGAGTGTGAGAAAAAAATGTTGCTCCATACAAAATAGAAATATACCTATTTTTTTGTTTTCTGGAAACCTAGCTTCTGCTAACACTTTGATACTGATTGAAGTCAGACAAAAAAATTCTCTTCTTTCTTTTAATTATTTGAAATTTGAAATTTTACTGTCACAGTGAGATATATTTTGTTTACTAAAACTTTTATTAGTAAAACTGAACCTTTTGAAGCTGTTGACTTATCACAATTTTTTTCAAGGTGAGAAATTGGTACAAAATCTTGAATGTGTCACCAGAAATTTTTTGAGTAAAAATTGCATTTCAGCAATTTAGCATTGCATTTTACTTTCAGAGGAAGGCATCCTCCCCCAGGCAATACTAGACAGACAACTAGTGACAGAGAATGGACTGGAAGAAGAGACAGCAGACGACATGCTCGGAGCGTCGTTTGGCTCTGAGGAGCGCCCCCAGACACCCAGTACATTGTACAGGGAAGCTTTCGAGGCATGGCTGGAAGGGCCTCCTCAGGAGTCTGATGAATACGACACAGATCTTGAGGATGCAAAAGTTCCAAAACGTGAGTAGATATGATTTAGCTTTAAATATGAATTCTCTCTCTTTCTTTCAGATTTAAGCAACTTTATGAAAGAATACACATGATCGAGATAAGAAGAACCATAATCTCAGACATTAGTAGATTACCTACAGATTTGTTGTTACTGTTGAGGAATTGGAATTAAAGAGGTGTATTTTAATTTAAGGCTCCTTTTTTTATTGTCCATGAATTAAATTGCTTTAAATATTGCAAAATAAAAGGTAAAAAGGGTAAGGAACAGTGGCAGACACTTGAGGATGAATAAATGGCCTATAATTGTAACTAAAAGGGTGTGATGTCAGCCTTTGAACAAATAACATATATTGTACATTTAATGTGGTAGTGACCGTTTGATAAGTGGGTGCATGTCAGCTCAGTAAGCAGCTGCCTATTGAATTTTGTCATGGCCACTGTGTAAAGTACACGGTATATGGCAGTTAATTGACTGAGTATAAACAAATTTTTTCAAAAGCTGATATAAATTAATAAGTGGTTATATTTTATTTAAGCCTCAAAACTGTGCATTTTTTTGTTACAAAAAGATTTGCTTTCTGACTTGTACCCAACCTGCTTCAGGTAATTATAACTTATATCTTTTGGACATTTCAAACCAAAAAGCTGTATTCAAAGAAAAAATGCATAATTCAGCAGTGTTTAAAATGAGTGAAATTACCTAAAGTGGTCATGGTCATTACTGTAACAATAGTAGGCCCATTTCAAGACCACTCCTTGATTTTGCTGCCTATGTAAATGTCCTGCATCAATTAAGTAGGTGTGGCCACTCTTGGTCAGTGTATTAGTAGCTGCCCATTAAGAGTGCAGTGTCCACTGTGTGTGTGCTGTAAGTACCTGCATAAGTGGCATTACGTATGTCATTTGTATTGAAGCACCCTTGGGTGAATGGGTGAAGGGGACATTGTGTGATGAAAGTCATTTTAACAGCAATTTAGCATCTGACAGTCATGAATCCTGTCATTTTACAGTTTTCCCTAGTAGTCAAGGACAGTTAATCTCTTAAAAGAAAATGGTTATAAATATGTTGATACATCCTTGTCACTTAGCATCTGGTTTGACGAAGAATCAATTGATTTGTACCTGTGCCAAAAATGCTAGATAATTTCAAGTATGAAAAATATTTTGTATAACTAATTTTAAATAAGATGCGCAGAATAGAGCAAATTGAACTTGTTTAAGTATCAGAGGGCTCATTTTTTTCCTTTGATGGAAAAATTGAATGAGAAGGTGAACATTAAAATTCTAACAGAACACAAATATCCAATGTTAAATACTTATGATAAATTTTTCCCTGGAGTGTCCCAAGGAACAGATGAATGGTTGCTGTTTATTTTGCCATTTTGGCCTTTTTCAGCAAAGGAAAAAGAAGATTCCACTGGCAAGAGAACATATGAAGAAAAATGTAAACAGACAGGTAGTATTCTTTTTGTGTAAAAAAAAAAAAAAAACCCTCAGAATTAAAATATTTTCATAAATTCTGTATCATGCTTTTAAATCATTATTACTGCAGACATGATTTTTGTTCTGTTAAAAGTGAAAATAAAATTTTTTCTCTTTTTTTTTTTTTTTAACCTTAAGTAGCCCCCTACATCACTGGTCATAAGGTCATAGGTCTTCCTACTTTTTCCATACTACTGGTACTCAAAATCAAGTATGTTACTCTTGTCTTCATTATTATCCAAGTAGGTTTTGTGCTTGCCATTAAAATGAGCTGAACTGTTTCAGGTGTCGTTCCTGTTTCTTATATAGTCAAGAACTTGGGAGAGCGTCACCTCAAGATGTGTCACCATTACCTGGGAGGACCTGCCACCAAACCCTTGGCAGCAGCTTTCAAGGTAAAAAGACACTTCATTGAGGGTTTATGTACAGACACACTGTGGCCTGCAGTCCTTAATGTCCACATCATTAAAAATTTGATGGTGATTATGCTGTTAAGTATTACGTATCCAAATTGAAAATGTATTTTTAAGACTTTTTTGTAAATTGGAAAATATGATTGTTTCACTTCACAGTTTTCTGTTTTCTGTTTTTAAGCAACCTTCCGACACTTGAGATGTAAGGCCACCAAGCTCTTTTTTCTGAAGGGTCAGTGGAGAAAAAAGTTTTAAACAATTTTTGTTCTAATTCCAGGTGAACACGGTGACAGAGATGGTGGACCTGACAGACAACTATCTGGAGGGATTGGGAGGGATGGCACTGGCCAAGATGCTGGAAGAAAATCACTTTATTGTACAGATGGTAAGATGATTCTTGTGACGTACACTCTCTCTCACTCTCTCTCTCTCTCTCTCTCTCTCTCTCTCTCTCTCTCTCTCACACACACACACACACACACACACACACACACACACTTTGTTCATTGTAATTATCATGATGGCTTGTCAGTCGTGTATGACTGGTCATCAGTGACAGATTTAGATGCAACATTCATTTTTTCCTGTGGCATTAGTTGCATGCTCAGATACATCCATTCCTTGCATGTTCACTTTGCATAAGAATGCAATTTTGTAGCAGAGATATTAATATTACTACCAAAAAGATGATGTAACATGTCCTTGGGAAACAAGTATATGCAGTCTGCAAAGAATATGTTTGCAATTAATGAAACCATAACTCCATTTACTGCCTATTTTACTGAATAACAGAAATACAATTCCATTTAAAAACTTTAAATTTTCTTTTGAAAAAAGAAAAAACATACAACAGCTTAATGTGTTTCAGTAAAAACATATGAAATGTTGCAATATTCAGTTCATTATGACTTTCAGCTTAAATGATTTCAAACATTTAACATATCAGAATGTCTCGGAGAACTTCATAGGGCTGAGAGGCTGCCGGGCATTTGCTGACATGCTGCAGATTAATACTACACTGAAAACACTTGTCCTGAAAGGTAGGCAAAGGGTTAGGCTGATAAAAGATCATAATAGAAATAGACTTAACTGTTATTTAATACTCATATATCTTGACAGCCAGATTGTTCATTGGGGTTGAGATCACATTGGGCTGCTGGAAGTTCCAATGTTACTTTTGGGTGCGTGCAAAACTAACTCCGCGGGGACTCTCGCTGAATGCAACCAGATTCAAAAATCATCATGTCTCCTCTTGTGTCCAATGTCCTTTTACAATCCCCAGCTTTTATGAATTGTACTCAACACCTGAAAGAGGCTTGTTAATCTGTTAATCTGATTGCATTCAGCGCGAGTCCCCATGGAGTTAAAAAGTCAGTTACTTTTATTTTATTTTATGGAACAAAGATTTGCACATTCTACACTTTTTGAAATTTGAAATATGAGGATATATTTTTTTTTATTTCCAGAAAACCACCTCACTGATGCATGTGCCAAACTTTTAGGAGAAGCCCTGAAGAATAACGAATCTCTCACCTCCTTGGATCTTAGCCATAATGAGATTGGTGAAGTTGGTGGTGTTCATTTAGCCTCTGGACTGGTAAGTTTGGGTCTTCTTGCCACTTAATTATGACTTTTTTGCCTTCACACTGCTTCTCATTTTCTTTATCACTAATACCATTTTCTTCTACTCCTTCTTAAATTTCTAAATACTTTTTCATCTTTGATGTGTTGTACATTATATAACCTGATGAGAAATTTTATTGTTATAATTAAAATATAAACTTAAGACTCTTTAACTGTTATGATGTGCTTGCAGACAAGGATCTAAACCTCTAAAATTAACATTTCTGCCTCTAAACATATCTGAAAATAGACTTCATGCAGGGCTCAGTCATAATGTCTTGATTGCAGACGGTGAATGAAAGCGTGATTGACCTGGACCTTAGCTGGAACTCCATATGCAGGAAAGGGGCAGTGGCACTGGCTAATTGTTTAAAGGTACACTTAGATACCAGGCACTAAATAACATAAATGATGAAAGTTTTGAAAAAAAATGGATCTGAAGTATTTCAATAAATGCTGCATTGGACACTTTGGGTCTGGTAAATTGGTTTGAGTTCAGGAATGATTTAAGTTAAGTATTGTTCATATGAATTCTGGCTAATATAAATTTTAAAAGAACTGTTCCATCAGATGTGATTGCGAGCATTTTGTAAGGTGCCGAGTTATGAGGCATATTAACTTGAAAAGTGATATTATTTGATTATTTGATTTAAACTTACTGTGCATTCAGAAAAGCAGGCTAACAGATCTGCGGGTCAAATATGGTCGACCCACTGGAATGCCTGTCGTGTAATTCCCATAGGGAATCTATTCAGTGTCTTATTGGGAATTAAGCAGCAAGCTTTTTAGTGGATTGCCATTTTTGATCCACTGATCTGTAAGTCTGTTGTTCTGAATGCGTTCTTAGTAATGATTCCAAAAATGCACACTTTTCTTAGATATACTGTATAGTTTATCCAGTATAACTTTACAATATCAGTGTTTATTTAAAGAGAACATATATTGTAGGTAAACAACACAATTGAGATTTTGGACCTTTCTTGGAATGGCTTTGCCTACCATGGCTGCTTTGCCCTGATGAGGTCTCTCAAGGTCAATACCAGACTCAGGGTGCTAGATCTTAGGTAAGAGATTATCATATGACCTTGACCTGATGAGGTCTCTCAAGGTCAATACCAGACTCAGGGTGCTAGATCTTAGGTAAGAGATTATCATATGACCTTGAACTGATAAGGTCATTCAAGGTCAATACCAGACTTAGGGTGCTAGATCTAAGTAAGAGATTATCATATTACCTTGACCTGATGAGGTCATTCAAGTTCAATATCAGACTCAGGGTGCTAGATCTTAGGTAAGAGATTATCATATGACCTTGACCTGAGAAGGTCATTCAAGGTCAATACCAGACTCAGGGTGCTAGATCTTAGGCAAAAGATTGTCATATGACCTTGACCTGATGAGGTCACTCAAGGTCAATACCAGACTCAGGGTGCTAGATCTTAGGTAAGAGATTATCATATGACCTTGACCCTCCCATGGTCACTGAAGGTCATCACTGGGCTGTAGACACCTTGCTTTCTGTCATGCTCTACCAGTACTGCTCAACCTTTTACTCTGAGATGGTTGTTCAGGGTCGACCAAGGACAGGGTATAAGATTTTGGGTACTATATCATTGCTTGACCTTGAAGAGGGCAATGAAGGTCAGGGTGATTAATTAGCACATGCATATAGTCATCTGAAATCAGATTATTTGATTAAAATTTATATAATGAAATGTGGTTTAATGTCAACAAACTCAATAAAATAATATATAGTGCTTTTAAAAAATAATTCATAATAATTGTTTTTTATCAGTTACATCTATATTAATATTTTGATCTACTTTTTGGTATTGTTTTACTTAAACTGTTTTCATTTATATATTTCAGTAATAATAGATTGAATGCTCAAGCAGCTCAAAAATTTGGTTTAGGACTTGCAAAGAATACAGGGATTGAAACACTGATGGTAAGTGAAATACAGGCTTTCTGGTTATTGATTTTTTTCTGTCATTTCTTCCATCTTCAGTTGACATATGTAAGTAATTTGAAGAAATATGATGATATCTGAAATGTTTGTTGTCTGTCAGAAAAAACAAATGGATTAATATAAAATGGATGTTTTCACCTTAAGTTTTTGGGAAGCATTGAAAAACTGACAGAGAGTGATGAAAGTATGCAGATAACTAAAAATGTATAGTAAGTACATTATTTTTTGTAGCTCAACATGAACCATATAGGAGAGCAAGGGTTGGAATACATAGTGAAGGCAGTGAGCAGCAACCCTAAGATTAAACTCCTGGGGTTGGAGGTAAAACAATATTTCAATACACATTAAAGTAATAGATTGCATATCATACCACAGTAGAGAAGACAGTACAGAGCAAGATAACAAGCACTTGAGTTTATTGTTCAAGATTTTTAATAATCAATATTTTGATTTATTTGTGAGCTCCGTGTTGATCTCTAGGAACAGTTTTGCCCAACTTTACCACTATAAGGAAGACAGTACAGAGCAGCACAAGTACTCCATCAAGCTCACGATATTCAACTAGAAAAACACAAAGACAAAAACAATGTTTCATATATTTTTATTTATCAGTGAACTCTGTGCTTTTATATCTGTACAGTTTTGCCAATCTTTTTTCTTGTCCAGTCTTCTAACAAATCCAAGCAATATATCTTACTTAAAACGATAGAAATGTATAGCTATTTTATTACTAACCTGCCTCCCACAATGTAGTTTTAATCTTGAAAATGCAAAGGAATTAAGTATGATGTTTGTAGAAATATATGTAGAAATGTTTTTACACTGAGTTTTTTGCACATAGCAATGAAATCTAATACAATCTGTATTGATAAAAATAATCTCTACTACTTTTGAGTATACATAACTAATTACATTGTGTTAGAACATAGTGTGTTAGCACAATATTAAAAGGCACAGCTCTCTGATTATATCTTTTACTTTTCTTGGTGTCAGGGACACGTGTGTACTAACAGCTAATATGGAGAGGGACATTGCATGAGAAGTCAGGCTTGGCTCGTTTTGTAATTGATTTCTGTACTAACTTTCTCTTGTATATTTTCACATGTGCTTTCTTCTGTGTGTCTTCCACTCTTCCCTCTGCTTGTGCTTGGCTTCAGGGATGCAGGGTAAGTGAACTGATTACTTTTGTTTGGGTTATGTTTCTTTGGAAATTTTTTTTTTTAGCTCCAACATGGAAAATCCTATTTGTTTGTGTTGTGGTATTTGAAAGTTTTGATGTTCTGTATCGTATAACCACTCTTGATTTCGAGACAAACAAAAATCCAAGTTTTAAAAAAATGAAGTTTCAAATTTTCATTTGGCAATTGGATTTATCCTTAGAAAGTGCAGAGAGGAAATATATCAGATTTAACATTTCTAATTTTGGTCGGCATCTCTTATTTTCAATTACCCAATCATGATACTCATTTTAGATATAATCCCAGTATAAAATTATGTTTTATGCTTGTCCCTAGTCCAAAATGCATGCAATGCATCTACATTGTTTTCTTTTGATCCAGGACATTACGCTCTCCCCAAATATCTACCTCAAGATCAAGGAACTTGAAGAGTCCAGAGACATCATTATAATGCATTCTGGGATAGGAGGTTATGGGAGGTCCATGGTAGGAGAACCAGATCTGGTCTTTCAGAGTTGGAAACCGTTTTTTTTTTTTTTTTTTTTTTTATATCAAATATAGCTTATTAAGGTTAAGAGTTTATTGTAAGCAAATGTGCCACTGGCATGCTAATTACATGTACAATATGTACAATATCATCAGATATAGCATTGAAATTTTTAAAAAAATTGTTGAAAAATTGCAAGGAAGAAAAAAAAATTCAAAGTCATATTTCCAATGTTTGGTTACCATAATGGTCAGAATATTACAGGATTAAAAATTTTTAAAATCAAATATTTCATGGAATGCTTGCATGATCTTTAAAAGCAGATTCCATTTTTAAATTTCATTTATTTATTTATCTAGTTATTTATGAACTTTTGTTCCTCATCAGATGGCAGACACCGTCCTGACGGTGTTTGATCGTTTCATCAAGGAGAACGAGATGGGCATGGAGGACCTGTTCCTGCAGTTTGACAAGGACAAGAGTGGAGACATCACCGTGGACGAAATGAAGTACGGACTCAAGGAAGCGGGACTCAGACTAACTAATGTGAGGATGGGGTAACAGCTGTAGAGACCCAGAAAAGTGATGAATTATCGCTGTATTTGGCCATTTTGTAGTTCGGCAGTGATGCAGAAGTTATCTTGTCCAAATTAACTAGAGCATTGTGTTAAAACTGAGTTGTTCAGAGAAAAAAAGTTACCTTATAATTTTGCCATTTTGTGAATTAACAGTATGTAGTTATACAAAACCTATTTTGGACACAATTTGGTTGGACCCAATCTTTTTTTCTTTTTTTTTTTTTTTTTTTTTTTTTTTTTTTTTTTTTTTGCTGCTGATGCATTTGTTACAGTTGTTATTTTTCGTCTTGTTTTAAATGTTTTAAATATATTTTTCTACGTAGTATGTTATTTCGTTGTCCTCAATTCATCCCATGTTGTACACAATTTGCACACAGGCAGAGAATTAACGCTGAGGACCTTTTTATTTTTTTATTTTTCCAGAATCAACTGGACATACTCCTTGGTGAGTTGGACAGGGACAGGAATGGCACTCTGGAGAAGCAGTAAGAATCCTTTCATTCCTGAAAGATATTTGTTGTACACCAAAAGGGCACTTACAGTAATTCTCTGGCCCTGTTTGACAGTTTCTGTCAATTATCTGTGAAGTAGTCAATTTTCTAACTAAAAAATATGGTATAATTATTTGTTTGGTCAAAAATTCTGATTTCTTATGAATGAACACTTTGAAAAGCAGTTAATGTTTGATTATAAATAAATGTAATGAATACTGCTAGTTTAGATGACCTCATGCCCCAAGTTGCTCTTCCAGTGAGGTCCTGGGTGGCAAGCTGCTGATGGAGAGCAAGGGAAAAAGACGAGAGCTCCAGAACATGGGCTGGTCCTTTGAGGAAGAGAGGCGGGCCAGAGGTGTCACCATGAAGTGGGAAGGAATGACACTTTGATGACAGGGAAACTAGGGGTTTCACCATGAACTTAAAAGGAATGACACTTTGGTGACAGGAGAGGGAGACGTCAAATAAAGTGAGAGACAGCAGAGAAGGGAAGAATTGTTAAAGAGAATGACTTCCTGGTAAAAGATGGGCACTGTCATAGTTGACCTTTAGGAGAACCTGCTGTGAACTTTGACCTCCTTGAGACCTTCTGGCCCCATGTATTGCACAGACAGTGATTTACTGGAGACTGGGATGTCACCAGATGGCAGCACTAGTCAGCAGAAAATACCCAAAATGCCATAGTTTGCCTAACAGGATTGTACCAAGGACAAAAGTGCAGGGATGGAGATGTTACTTAAAATAAAAAAAATATATATGAAACTGTAGAAAGATGCTGGATTTTTTTTTTAATTTGAAAGTCCTGTAAATTTAAGCAATGGTTACAGGTTTTGGTGTACTTCTCGTAATCATTTATTTATGTTTTGCATTCTCTGTTCCTGTATTGACCCACCGACTACATGTGCCAACATTTTCAGCATCATCTATGTAGAGATCTGATCTTAACACCTCTAGTACATGAAGCAAGGGTAGAGTGATGAGTGAGTTTAAATATATATATAAATATATATAAATATATATATATATATATATATATATATATATTAGGAGAAAAAGTTCATTTTCAGCATTTTATGTGATTTAGAACTGTTGGTCTAAGAATTTGTTAAGGTTACTGTTATTTTTGTTCATTACTGTTGTGAAAGTTGGGTTAATAAACCTTCCCTGCTGGGGAAATTTTTTGAATTTCAGTTATTATTGGTAAAGATGGGGTTTTGTGATCATAACCAAGAGGGTATGCCCAGGTGATAAGAGCAAGTGATAAACATTTGTCCGTTTGTGCTTATTTCTCACCATTTCAATCTTGTTTTGGATAAAATGTTTATAAAATAGATAAATTCAGACAATTATGGAGGGGAAAATTGGTGTTTGTGGTCATCTTCGTTAGTGATGCATAAAAACTAAGTCATGTAATTCAGCTAATTTGTGGGTTGTGGAAGTTAATTTGCAACATTATGCAACTTCAGAAGAAACTGATAGGATTTATTTTCATTATATACCAAATGCTCAGTTTTTACTTTTTAAATAAAATTGAATATCAATTTATTCTTACAAAAAGCAGTTATGTATTACAAAACTGTTGGAATAACATGCATTTTAGGATTTAACATTTTTTTCCTTCAAGAAGAATTTGGTATTTATATTTTAGTATTGATGTTTGGATGATTTAGATGTCTCCTCCGTTCCATTTTACCACGACGATTTAGGAAAAAATACAGATTATAGGTTGTATAAGATTTGGTCAATCAAGGCTGCATTTATAGGATAATCTCACTTATTATTGTCTTGAGAAATTACATTGAATGTGTAATAGATTATTGCCTGTATTGAAAATTATAACCTTAGCATTTAAATTTATAATTTAATAGACTAATTATTCTGAATATAATAATAAATATTTACTGACATGTCTGATCCCATTTCATTTGTTTCTTTTTTTATGCACTATCTAACAAGGAATCCTTTATTGGAATTGTACTGGTTTAAGTTTTATTTGTTAAATTTGTGTTACATTTAACATTATTTTCTGTGTTTACTGTGCAGAAGTAGTACAGAGTAGTATGGAGTAGAAATGTCTCTCAAATACAGTTACAATTTTTTTCTACATTTCCATTCCAGAATAATATTTTGTTCTTTAATAAAACCGTTTGGTAAAAATATCAGGCACTTTTGTTAAATATTTTTCATATACAAACACTGTATGTGGCTGCATGCATTGAGACCATTGTGTCACAATGCAGTTGTCAATGCTGCCCAAAATCTCTTCACCTTATTCGTAACTTCCAAACTAAACTTTTGTATTTTGAATTAAAAATTTTATCGTCTGGCTTTTTTCAACTGGGTTGTTTTAGTAAAAAGATATTCCCTTTGAAAGTCAGCACAATTAGATTATTTTTGCAAAAGTTACTGAATCCTTAATTTCCCTGAAAGTAATTGATTCTTTTAATTCATAAATGGGCCATATTTTTGTGTGTGATATTCATGGGGTATGTAGGCCTAATTACCAAACCATTTCTTTGTTTTACTCCATAGTTGCTGATTAACATAGTGTAAACTTTTTTTTTAGGGAGGGCCCAAAATTTTTGATGTTTTGGAAGGCAAATGGTGCCATTTGGTACTGTTTAGAACTATTATATGATTCAGCTTGCCCAAATTTTAATTTCAAGAGGGGAATATTTGTGTGATTTTTTTTTTTTTTTCAGAAACCGAAGGACCCCCAACCCGCCAAATCCACCACTGTATGACTTTGTACTATGTCGAGGAAGCTACTAAATCAATTTAAATTTGGGCACTTTTATTGATGAGCATTTATCATTTTATTGAATGCTCCAAGTTTGATGACTTAAGATGCTTTTATTTTCATTTTGTTTTAGATGTTTCGAGATTATGTTTGACTTCACCTTTGACCTTAAAGATATTGTAACCCTTTATTATCATCCAGATACCAAAGCGGTTCACACCTTAGCAGTTAAGGTTTTTTTTAAAGTAGTCTTTGCCATTTCAAATGTCAACTATGGAGTTGCCCTGGGTACTGTATGACTATATGAACAGTCTTGATAAGCATGGGCACAAGAGTGGGGAGGGGGGCATGAGAAAAAAATGTATGATTGGGTAAAGCAAAAGCGCCAAGAAGACTTTTGAAAAAATCCCACCGAGAAGATAGCGCTTTTTATGAAAGGGCATGCATGACGCCATGCTGGGTTAGCTGTCGACTCAATTCAAGTTTGATCTGTAGTGTAGCTGGTAAAAATGGAGATCAGTGACCATCCCCGCCTAAGCATTATTTTGAAGGACCTTTAAGTGAAGAGAAAGGAGATATTATTGACGGCGCAGAGTTGTCAAATCAATCATTTATTCTAAACTATACTGGGTTTTTATGCATTCGTTTTCGCGACTTCCCAATCCTAGGGCCAGGTCGTTGCTGTACATGTGACTTGACTCGTGGCTTTCCGTTACCATGGTTGATGATGGCTTTGGATTTTTTTAAGCAACAGTGTGCGCTGCCGACTGCGCTTTCCCTTTGTACGTGTTACCGAATTTATACAAATGCAATTTTTAGAAATTGTTTCTAGAAATGTTACATTGACCATTCTACAATTTGAACCCACGTGCAACAGTCTAGTTGTGTCCAAGGCAGCAGAGTTACCACTGAGTCGCAGAAGCTTCCTTGGCAACGTCAGATAAAAAATGTTGGTGTTTTGGTACGGTTTTGAACTATGATTCAGCTATCCAAACTTTCAATTTCAAAAGGGAATATAGGTGTGACTTTTTTCAGAAACTGAATGGGGGTAAGAACCCCCCCCCTCCCCCAAATCCTCCTGTGGTGTTAATAAGGCAGTTTCCCTTTTAAAATCGCCATGATTGTTTTTTTTTAAGTAGGTGATTGGTTTTTTTATGGACGGACCCTATTTGAATGGAAGAATAGCCATCACCTGCTTCTCTCGCGCTGCATCAGCATTCCCGTGGCCATATTTTTCTGTAAACCCACAAAAATGGAAAAATGTATGACGCGTATTATCCTCAAACTGGCTGGAGTGATTCATAAAAAATGGAACGGAAGTCAGATATCAGATGGCGCAAGGTCTTTTTTAAAACTAAAAAATATTCAACCTTTTTTGTGTGTGTGACATGCTCACGTGAAATATGGACTGAAATAGGCCCTACTATCTACTTTGTATATCACTATAAAGTAACATAATTTTTGTGCATCCAGTTTTCCAGAATTGTAATCTTTATGTTAGAGTTCTTACATCAACTCTGTTTTACACAATTTTGACAGAAAAGGAAACAATTAACTTGCTTCAAGCATAAGCCTATTTATTACCAGCAACCAACAATTACATGTAGAGTTCAATCCCATAGTCTATCTAGGTATCGTGGTAAGTAATGTGAAAGAGCAAGATTTTTAGCACTTTAGCTTTTGTCAGACCATGAAGTGGAAAAATTGATCTAAGCAAGGCATTTTGCAGGATTTCGTCAAGATGTGCCATCTTTCTGCTTCCATTTTTTCACATTTCCTGTTGCGTGGATCTCAGGCATGCGCGCTAAGTCTTAGGCTGAAACAAAGAGGAAGAAAACTTTATTTTTTATTGGTTACAAGTCCAACATCTATTGACCACACTGGCCATGTTAATATCTAGGTCCCGCTGAAAGCGGACATGCAAAGAACATTATATTTTACCAAGGAGTTATAACTGTTATAACTCCTTGATTTTACGCGGCCACATTGTAAACTTATGCCACAGCGTAAATTATAATTCTAAATCAGGCAGATTCTAAATCAACCTACATGTAGATATAGGCCTATCCCATACCTTTGTACGTATCTTAATGATCTTCAACCTATCTTAAAACTATTATTGTTACATGTATGCATTATATGTAAAAGTCTAAGCAATACGCACCGAAGAAAATGCAAAAGGCGTAAACTCTACAGCCTCCTCCATGTGCACATGTTCTGTCAAGACTGCACTGGCCATTCTGCGCATCAGAGTTGATGTTAAAGATTCTGTTAGTCTCAAATTGAATCCACCTTGAACAAAATATTCATAAACTCATGAGCTGATAAGGCCCAGAATATTACTAAAAAACTACGTGTGGTTATATCATTGATGCACTAATAATTATTTTCTGTTCTATGTGTAACTGTAGACAAACATTTTCACTATTATTAGATTCAATAGGACAGAAAATGGTCAAATTAACCAACAAGAAAATTTCTCATAAATATTCCATTTCTTAGGGGAGTGTGTCTGAGATATATAATTTCTGCATAGTTTGTTGTCATCATGTTTAGCTCTAAGAATTATTAGTTCTTTAAGTAGTAAAGAATTAACACTTTAATAAGTAAAGAAGTAATACTAAATAATAAGTAATAAGTAATGGTTTAAATTTAACAGGCCGGTTTTTAAGCAGAAGAGAGAGAGAAGAGAGAGAGAGAGAGAGAGGCACATTTAAACATGTAAACCATGAACCTGAAACTTTTTAAGTGGCTATTAGTGTCTGTCGTGGACATTCTAAGCACGGCATTTACAATTAGTAAAGTTTGAGACCTGAATCGTGGCACTGTCAAAAACTAAGTAGCAGTGGAAAAAATACCAGAAAATTATGCAAAACTCACGGATAATGAAAATTGCAGTCGATAAGATGGCTGCCGCTGGGACATGAAGCCACAGGATTGTTCGACCATCCTTTACTAGTACTTGCCACACTGACGGTATTGATCACAGACCCCAAACTTTCGCATGTCACTTGTGCCTCAATAGAAATAAAAGTTCATCTAGCAATGGGTTGTGCGTTACAGTGCAGTGTATTTGGTGTATATTTATTATCTGAAACCAGGACGACCTATACTATTACATTTGAAGCGAGCGTGGATTCCTAGTACACTCATTCAGTATGCATGTATAGGTCCCTTTTTATTATTTTTTTTAGGTAAGCGAGTGGAAGAATTGTTTGTCCAGATGGCACTTTACTAACATCATTCTAGCAACTTAAAAAATAAATAAATAAATACTAGATTAATATGTTCTCACACAAAAAAATAATGGACTAAATTTTAAATCTTCATTGCTGTCGCTCGCAGCACCATCTCAAAATCTCCAATCCATCTTTTATTTTAATTGAGTTGGAAAATCTTTAACTTGTCACGAAGCGTGTAAGATGTCTAACCATTTGTACTAGTTCCTTATACCACTTATTACTGTCAATAACCACCCTCCCCCCCCCAAAAAAAAAAAACAAAAAAACAAAAAAACCTACTCTTATTCCAGGCTTATTCAAGGTGTTAAAAGCAGTGCACCCGCCGTTACTATCAAAATACGCCCCGTCACACACGTCAGAATCATTGGAGCAGGCGCAGCGTATACCAAAGTATCCAGTGGGGCAGGACACGAAGGAAGGATAATCGTCTTTGTTCCTTGATATATGCCCAAGGAAGGTGACCGTTTCCCCTATAATGAATAGATGAATGCATATAAGCAAATAAGTGAAAAACTGAAAATGAAATGGACATGAAAAGATTAAAGGGATGATAACTCTTCGTTTTGGCCAAAAAATGAATTTTCCTGGAGTAAACAATTTTCCCGTACTTACCAATGGTTAATGAATCCATTTTTACATTCAAAGTTAATTGGTACCTGTTTTTTTCTACAAAGTTTGTTTTTTTGTTATAATCTCTTAAGATATCAGAATAATAGCTTTTAACTGCCGTTTTTGTGGTAAAACAGAATATATCATGTTTCAGTGAGTTGTTCACAATGTTTTTATTGTGAAATATAGATCTCATACGAAGAGTTATTATCTCTTTAAAGTGGGAGAAAATTCCTTCTAGCGTTAACTGATATGAAAATATAAACTCAGTGTTCTCGAAGAGAATAAGAGCTCGGTAATCGAAAAAAAAACAAAAACAAAAACAAACTGACCATCCACTGCCTGCAGTCCTAAAGCAGCTAAAATTAAAGGCAACAACATCACTCTAGTAACCATCTGCACACGACTGAAAGAAAACGTGTTTTCAGAGCATTATTATTACATGTCCATAACCCAGCGTGATATTTAATTTTAATGAAGTAATTTTATAAAGTTAATGTCTAGGCAATGAGCATTATAATTACTGGAGTAGTGTTAACAAAAAATTTTAATTCTTCATTTTATATATTTCAGTAGGAGTATCTTGTGTGTATTTAGTTGAAACAGTTATGTTACTATGCAGCACGTATAGAATGTTATAAGGCTATTACATGATGGTTTATAGAGGGAGACACAAAAAGAATGTTGCTGATTATCTGTAAGTGACAGGCGAATGCTGAAATATTTTGGGCATTTCAACACTTTGGCCCTAGTTTGTCAATTAACTTGGCCTTGATTTATTTTGACATCCAATTACAGGGTCACTCAAGTACTACAGAACGACTGGCATTGCACTTGTTATCGCCAAAAAATGAATTCATTTAATTCAAACTTGTTCTCATAACAGTGCATATAAACCATATTAATAATAAAGAAAGAAAGAAAGAAAGAAAGAAAGAAAGAAAGAAAAAAAGAACCTCAGTTGTTATTTCAAATGATAAGTTTGGTTGAGAGGATGAAGACAGTATTTCTATTCAACTTCCATTTTTTCTTTTCCAGTATTATCTTAAATCCTTTTTTTCTGTGTATATTGATAAAACTACAGTGTTGTAAATTGTCAATAGTTTTGTAAATTGCTTGTTGTTTTCATCATATCTGTACCACATAAATTTTATCAAAAAATTTCAAGAAATTTGCTGGACTTAAACTTCAATGTGTGCACATGACCATTCCTAAAAGTTTCAGTTATCTTGGCTGCTAAAAGTTATTTATCTTTTTTAATATGCTCCAAATGGCCTCCACGGCATTGGAAGCACAAATAATAATGCTCTTAAATACACCAATCTTACTCTGTATAGTGAATGGTTACAAATAATTAATAATATAATTAGTTACTGATTAAACAAGCATAATATTAATGGCGATTAAACCAGAAGGCTGATTAAACTGATTTGTTTGAAAAAAGTGATCTACTTTTCCTGACTTTTTCAGAATCGTATACATTGTGCTACTCGGTTTAATATATTTAGGCTGATGTAGGTTAAATAGCTGTTTATAAATCAACAATTTTTTAAAGCAAGCTCTTTCACCGAATAAACATACTACACATTTTATTTATATATGCCAACGATGAAATAAGGGTACCCTTATTAAAAGGAATACAAAATGCTAAAATCTAGCGCAGCACAATTGCTTGCTGTCACATCTAGCGCAGCACAATTGCTTGCTGTCACATCTAACACAACTACATTTACTTACTTTATAACAGTATCTCTAGCGATAAATGAATACAGTAGTTTCAAAGCATGCCATAGAAAGGCATTTCACTTTCAAGGGGCTAGCAATTAATATCCCAGAACATTTGGCAGATATAAAATCATGACTTGAAAACCTGTGTGCGTGCAAGCGTGTGTGTGTGTGTGTGTGTGTGTGTGTGTGTGTGTGTGAGAGAGAGAGAGAGAGAGAGAGAGAGAGTTTTACAATAAAGAATATAGATGTCGACAGTAAGTACTGGAGGGCTTTGTCAATTTCTCCATTTTATTTATTTCAAAAACAGACAGCAGACAGACAGCAACCCCCATAATCAAAATATGCCAGTAGTATTTGATAAAGTGCTTTGTGTTACTAGGTTAAAATCTTGGGTTAATAGAAAGCCAGATAGCAGCAGAACCGGGAGAAATTTTGTTCGACTTTTATGCTAATGTCATATTTAAAAGATTGTGAATTCCACAAAAAAGAAGAAAAAAAGGTGCTTTCCATCAGACATGTACTAAACAGATTTTTGAAGCCCTACCATTTTCCATGCCATGTGATGGATTTTAAGTTGGTTGGCGCTGACGATGTCTTTAAAGCGTTGCTTAGGAAAATAGGTAAGGTGAATGTTGTACACAAACAAGATATGAAAGTAGAGAATTGACAAAAACTTGATTACCATACAACTGTATTCAATGCAACATTCCACAAGGACTTGTGAATAAAACATTTTTGAGTTAATGATATAGGATCATGATATAACCATGATGTACCTTCATATTAAAGGTAGTTTGGTATGAAGTGCAGAGTAATACAAAAATCCAAGCATATAATACTATTGGGTGTAGATAGTAAGTGGTTCGGGGGATAACATATAGGACAGGAAAGGCACTAACTAGCGACATCATGTTGCGGGAGTTTACTCCAGTGTTGTCTTGCAGGTAGCTGCTTTGCAGGTTTCAAAACCAATCTCTACGCGATAATAATGATCAAGCAATGACAACAGAAGTAATCACACATTTTCTGATCACTTTGTACAAAACATAAAATAAGTGGCTCGAAGAAAAGGATCCTATTAGTTGTTGGGACTGTGTACAATTCGAACAATCAAGTTTAAAGCCTGAGGCAAATTAACATATTGCATCTTTGAATAAGAGATTACCAACAGAATAAAAGAGAATGAATAAAATAATCAATATAAAATCAAAAAATTTTGACAGTTCAGCATCAAATTTAGAGATATTTTCCACCAATAATTATTTTAAAATGTGCTTTATTGAAAAATGGGTATTAGCAAAGGTACCCGTAACATGCTTAGCCCATACTGTATTGAAATTTAGCATTGGCAATTTACCATATACTGTATAACTAGAGAACAATTTGTTGTTTCCAAAAATGGTAGAACAGTTAAACAAGACATGAGCTTTGCCTCCAATACTGTTTCTTGTCACTGTGCCATATTGTTCAAGAGGGACTCTGCACTATTTGTTTAATAAGTTTGTACATGCCTCTTTATATGTGGGCTGCCTTCAATAACATTTATTCCTTTTTGTTTGAAATGGTATTAGAATGTGTTGAGAGAAAGTTACGCTTATGGCTGGTAGAATTCTTTATAAATGGGGGCGTTCAAATTTTTCATACACAAGTCTATTGGCAGTTTCATTTGCTCATTTTTTCTTCTTTTTTTTCTTCTTCTTTTTCTTACGGGCCTGTCCCTTCTCAGATGTCTCCACAGCGGGTTAAACGTCTCCACTCACACCGGTCCTACGCACGGTCATCTCATTATACTAGTACTACCCTCTCTTTTTAAACAATCAGTCGAGGCTTTATCTTGTACTCTGTTTTAAAAGCTCTCTCAGAAGGAAAGGATTTTTTGGACTAAAAAATCGTCGTCATCTTCTTAAGGAATCGACGTGTACAAAACTCCACGTTTCTTTTCTAGTTATTCAGATTTTTCATTTTATTTTGAAAACAAAACGTCCCTGTTTGTGAACATTTCGGTTCGCGGACGGTGTCAAGCAACGAAAGGAGTTCGCGACCCGAGCTTCGGCTGTGCTTTGCATTTGGGAACGAAAACTGCAAAGGATCACAAGTCTACCTATCATATACGGCGTGGCCTAAAACGGTGATAACTTCATACCATATTCATGCTAGCAAATACTGTAGTTTCTTAAAAATCTATTACGAGCTCAGGGGCAGATTTAGGCCGTCTTCTGGGTCTTCCGGAAGACGGTCAGATTTTCAAGTTTACATTGACAGGTATTTAATTTTTTCTGTTGGAAGACGGTCAAAATTGGAGGATGAATCAACAAAGATAATTTGGAAGACTGTCAGTAAATAGCTCTCGATCCTTTCATTAAAACAAAAACTTTCTTGAAAACAATTTTTAGTTGCATGCCGTGTGAATTTTCAAAAAGCGATACACACCTATAGTCTATATTGATTTGTTTTATTCCTAATCAGCACCTCGTAATCCATTGTAAAGTTGTTTAAGTTGTTGCAAATTAGAAATGAAAAATAGTCTGCATCGAATTCAAGAACGTTTAGATATCTATTTAATATCCCATCGAGATGAAAAACTGCATCATTCTTAAATTGCCGTACTGTCACGGTCAAAGACCCAGAAGTAAGTTAAGTATAAATACCTACCTGAACATCTTGTTTCTCGTTCACGTTGCTGAAGAACGTCTGGTGCTCTGCTCCAAATCTGAGGAGTGCGCTGCGGCTACAGATTTCGTGATGTTTTAAAGATCCGCTCACCCAGGAGGGGGAGCACATAGAGAAAGCTGGGTACATACTCTCTAAAATGGTCTTAATGTTTGACTCCTGAGTATGATCTTCTAAATGACATTTTTTTTCTGTTCAAATCACAAAATCTTTTTAGTTGCAGGACAACTCGTTAACGCAGTTTCCGTCAAAAATATCATTTTACTGACTTTCTTTTCTCAATGATTTCTACCCAACCTAATCAGAGTTGCCCCTCCGGGAGTGACTCATTGGTTTTTGATAGGCAGACATTATAGGGGTGCTTTCAACTGCAGTAGTTTCGATCCATTAAAAGTACCCTCATACAAATTAATTAATTTGAGGTAGATTGGTTGTGTTGCCCCCGACTTTGATTCCTTGTTTTGAACTGTACCAGATGGTTGAAAGAAAAAAAGACCAGGTTAAATTCATTTGTTTATGTATTTTCTTTTAAATGTACAGTATGTGTCATCTAGAGAGCATTGCACGTAATAGATTCATTCACATTTTTTGTGCCACCTAGTCTTTTTTATTGATTAGTTGTGTCCAGGAATGTGGTGTTACACACGATTAGGCCATTCCCCCCACTGTTTCATTCAAGTTACTTTTATCTATCATTGAGGCTCCAAGGCATAAGTTCATTGCCTTCTTTACGTTTTACACAACATTTAGATTATACTTTGGTTATATTTAGTTTTTATTTGTACGTATATGTTCCTATAGAAGCAGTTAAAGTGCTGTGGCATTTCTGCCCATGCTTTCAAAATGTAGGTCATACATTGTTTTACCGTATGGTAGTTTAATTTCGCGCGCACAACATATTTATGTTTTTGTCATTATTTGGTTATCTTTAAATACTTTATTTGTTGATTCATGCTCCTTTGTAGAATTTATAGATAGATATTTTTGCAACATCCTTAGTTTTTGTGTTGTATTTTCTCTTCTATTTTTTTACGGTGATGTATAATAAAGATCGAAAGTGGCAGTACATTGGTTCTTGCATAATTTGACGCATTGTGCATTTTCTGCACATCGCCAATCGTTTCCAACGTTGCAGTAGTCAAAGTGAACATTTTGAATCATCCAGTTTAGAAGGCTTGTCTAGATGTATTATACTGAGATAAACAGAAAACTACATATAAACGTTGAAACGGAGATCACGACATTTCGATCTCATCTCAAGGTTTTCTTCAGGTGAACTGATTTATAATTGTCACTGTGGAGTGAAAGGAGTCGTTCGTGAGCAGATTAAGAACGACCCCATCCTCATCAAAAATGATTATTTTAAACCTTTTTAAAAATTATTATTTATTTACGTATTTGTAACTTTGGCAACAGCTGAGTCAGTCACACCCATCACCAATTTTATAAATAAAAACAAGCAGAAAGTTACAACGTAGGGCCAAGGTGTTGTTCCCCTGCGTATGTCATACTCTTATAAGAGGGGCATGTCATCCTTATGCCTGGTATAGCGTGTCTTTAGCGTATGCACAACGTATGTCTCCTACACTCGAATATGCTGCAATTTTTTTATATCATTTTCAAAAATTTCTAACTACCTCTGTGTATGCGAACGTACACCAATGCTTACCTGAATGTGCAAAATGTACACGACAGAAGTGTAACGAAGCCTTTGCATTTTTCTGCATACGTGTAAATTTCCTGATACTTTAGTGCTATAATGCTCAAGTTCCAAAATCAGCCCGACTGGAAATTTTCCTTTAATTTTTTTTTTCCTGTTAGATTTTTGTTTCACAAATTGATATTTTCCAGGTGTGGATCTGAAGAAATGCTTTTTTGTGCCCCTGATGCTGTTTTTACATTAATGTCGGTTCATTTGGTTGTAAATATTGTTGCATGTCTTCTGGTGTTCGGTGTCTGGATTTTTGAAAGCAATGATGTCTAGTTCTAGTTGATACACATTTTCTTTGCAAATTCTCAAAAACTGAAGTTTTGACATTTCAATCATGTAAACACTCCTTTCAGCAACAGAGATAAAGTACACCATAAATATGACGTCATCATTTTATTTACAATTTCAAATTCAGTATAACACAGTACACATTTCACACCACTGGGAGGAATGTACCTCTAATCTCCTGTGCATTTCAATATTATTTTGTAATTTCTCTACTTTCAAACAATTACATTGCTCAATTATTTTCAAATACTGTAACAAATTAAAAAAATAATAATAAAAAGAAACAACACTCTGTACATAACAACTAAAATGTGAAAAAAAGTCAGTTGGCATATTGAATAAACCCATTTTGTATTATTAAGTATATTAGGAGTTGCACAAATAAGAACTAAATGAAACTTTTTGCAGACATTAACTTGTAGCATCCAAATCTATTCACTTAACATGTTTTGGCAAACCTTGAGAGATCTAGTAATGATCAGCACTATATTACCAAATTTCATTTAGTCATGTTCTGTTACAAATCTTTTCACCAACAACTGATAAATATATCTAGTAAAATTCCCAAGGCGTGCATTTTATAGATGGTGCCGAGTACAGTGCAGGGGCAGATCCAGAAACGTTTTCTGACAGTCTTCCAAATTGTCTTTCTTGACACATTGACACATCCTCCATTTTTGACCGTTTTCTGACAGAAAAAAATTAGATACCTGTCACTGTAAATCTGAAAATCTAACCATCTTCCAGAAGACCCAGAAGACAGCCTCAATACGCCCCTGCATATCACTGCCTGGAAATTATCAAAGTTGCCAGTCAATTACTTAAATTATTTTTAAAAAATTACAGCACCATATATCCTGTGTACAGTAGCCTTCCTTTTTTTCTATAGACCCATTATTTTCATGTTTTACTTCCAGTATCTATACAGCGGTACACAATGAATTCCCAAAGACAATTTTTTTATTGCATATATCAACTTTCACATTTCAGAAATAGCACGAGACATTCTGAACATTTCAGCAGAAAAAAAAAGCTGTAAATCTGAATCAGTAATCAAGCCATTTCAAAAATAAGTTACCCTATGAAATATCATAAAAAAATAGTCAAATTTTGCTTGATAATCAATGATGGCTTTATCCATTTAATTTCTACTGGGCAAATCTCTGTATCACTGCTACCACAAATTGCATCTCACCAACAGTTTGAATATCACCTAGTTTTTACAGCTTCCAAAGAGAAAGGTGAAATTCACTGTACTTGATGGTCTAATTTCTCAGAGGCTACTATAACTTTTATTTCTTAATTGCAAAAATGATGTGCTACCTACTATTATGGCATTTTCAAAAATGACAAAACAAGTAAACATATATGCAACAGAGACATAAATAAAACACTGAAGTATGAAGCAACTACACATTATGTGCAACTTAATAGAAAAGAGGACCTATTTTATGCTAACACGATACTGGGATATAAATAACATCACATGTAAATGACAAACCATGTTGACAATTTTTCCATTCACGTTTTTTCCCCTCAATATTGTAAAAGATAGCTGCAGTGCGAGTAATACCTATTTTAGTTTAAAGCACTTCTATAATATCTGCATCGGTTTTATCAACAGAACCTTAATGGTCAATTTCAAGTCTAACATTATTAATTTAGTGGTAAAAAAGTAAATAGTTTCTTAATTAAGACACAAACACATTTTCTCTACCTATGGGTCATGACATGTTGACCATACATCAAGTGGGCTTGATCATGTGAAAAACTCATCAATCTTATTTACTCATGAGCCAAGGAAAAAAAACCCCTGAAATCACGCAGTTCTTATTTAGTCTTACTAAAGTTAGTCTTGCTTTTTCCGGAATTAATCAGAGATAAAGTCATGTACTATTTTATCTAAGGTTTTGAACTCCCTAGACACTGTAAAATACCTAGTTTTAGTTAATATCAGGCTTAATTCAACAACCATGAAGTGCATCCACCTTTCACACCTGCACCATATTGTCAGCTAGGAAACTACTGTCTGTTTAATTGCCGCCTGAAATCAAGCCTTTAGTGCTCCTTGTACCTTGTATCATATCACCTCACAGCTTGGCTTTTAATAAAATGGCCTCTCTTCTTTTGTGCTTATAATTATAGTAATAAGTCTATAGTTAGTTTATAGTCTGTAGTAGTCAATAACTTTTTTTTACGGGGGGTGGGGGCTTCTAGTTTGAACCCAGATATGGCTTCACTTGTTTAGTGCTTGTAATAAGTAAATGTTATCCCTGTAATCATCAATAGACAGACTTTCTCTAGACTGACATCACCATAGATGGGTCTCTCGTATTTCACTGATAATCTGCCCTGCCTGATTGAGTGCCTGAAATGACAATGATATCTAGTTAGAAAATAATACAGTGTGGAATAATCTTACATGGTGCATCAAAGTTTAAAGGTGAACATGAAATTCTAAAAAAAAGAAAAGAATAATGTAGTTTGTTTAAGTTCCACTATAGGCAGTATTTTCCCCAATAACAGATAATTCCAAATGGATTGTTTTATTATAGTACACAGTGTTGAAACGTACACTGGGCTCTCAAACATTTGAGAAATTTTCTGAATAATAGCCATGAAATCACCCCAATTACATGTCAGTCAATATTTTACTGTTTTTACAGCATTTTAGAAGTTCTTTTTTTCATTTTTCTCTTCAGTACATAAAGAGTCATATGTCTGTGTACATTTTTGTATATTATGATTACTACTTTTATTAGTCTGAAATAAGCTTTTTAGAGTGGTTTCCCTGCTGTGCATGCCCATACATATCCACTTTTGCTAGCTACCCATATCCACTTTAAATTTGCTGGTATACATACAATGAATAAAAATAAGGTCAAACTTGAGCAAAAGGGTGGCAATATTGTGGTATATTACCACGAGAGAGATGAAGCTCATTCAAGTTAATATGGATGCATATGTTTTAGATGTGGAAAAATAGGGGCTGGTAAAAATGGGAAGTGTATTTTGTGAGGAAAGGTAGGTCAAAGGTCAAATGAAAAGTAACAGTAAGATTGCCAACATATGACTTCCTATTCAAGTTCAACAGTAACTATGGGTGTAACTCTGCCAGTTTTGGAGATATAAGGGATGGAAAAGTTGAAAAATGCAGTCATGGTGATAAGTAGATCAATGGTCAAATTCAAAGTCACATTAAGATTACCAATATATTACTTTCTATTCGAGTTCAATCATAATTTTTATGTATCTCTGCTAGATTAGGAGATATAAGGACTGGAAACTTTGCAAAGTACGGTTCATGGTGGAACGTGTCAAAGGACGCATTCAAGGTCACATAAAAATTTGCAGCAGGCCTGATATTTTGCTAAATTAAAATTGCTTCTACCCATAAACATATGCCAACATCATTTGTTTGACTATAAACATACACAGATTTAAATTTAACGTAAAAGAACATGCACTACCTTCAACATTTCTTGCGCCTCTTTCCTCCTGGCTGCGATATGCTCTGACTCCTCCAGCAGCCGGTCAATCTGTTCCTTCTTGTAGAGTTGACTAACCAGCTCACTCTGGAGATTGTCCTTTACGTTATTGACTAGGAAGTGCATTACGGACTTTGGAACGCTGTCTTGGATGTTCTTGCGAACAATGAGGAAGTAGGATTTGATAAGTCTCTCTGTAAAAGACAAAAATACATTTTCAATGTGATATTTTGTTCATAATGTCTAAGTTGAGTTCCACTATCTGCTACTACCTACAAAGTTTTTTAAAAAAGGAGAAAACTTCTATTATTCGTTAATTTGTTCAACCAGAACTTTATAAAGTGTTTAAAATATTTAGTAAGTATAAATAAGTATACATCTGGGTCCATAACCAGAAATATTCTTCATTTATTACATATATATATTTTTTTCGTCTTCCTTCCTTTACTTTTCTAGAGCATGTCAAATATTTTGAAGTACCTACCTATGACATCACAGTCTCTCTGTTCTCTTTGTGACAGTTTGCGGACAGGGGTTTGCGTTGGCTGAAATGGAGAGGCAACATTTAATATTACTGAATATTATCAAGTTATCATCCATTCTTTTTTTAATGAAAATGATTTCACATAATAAACACAAATGCATCTTCGAATGTTCTTACATTCCAATCTGTGAGTGTTTTGTGTTTTGCTATGTGTGGAGGAGGAGAGTCCCAACACTCTGTCTCAGAGTCTGTATCAGTATCAGGGCCAAAAATGACCAGGCACTTAATATGCACTAGAGAGATTCATGTGGAGTGGGGTATACAGGAACTGAACTTTACTTTAGCCATTGTAGAATAGGTGTTCATAGAAACCACAAGCGTGGATATGCCTGCACATGTCATAGATGCTAGACCTATGTCTTAGCCCAGCACGTGTGTATGTGTGTATGTGCATGTGCATGAATGCACGCCATCTCAAAGTAGCTACTTACCACCTCAGGGAGTAAGTTGACCCCCTTGCCCGGCACCCCCCTGGTGGCCGGAGACCCAGGGGCACTGCCTGTGTGCTGAGGAGAGAATTCGGGTGCCATGCTTTCCACCTTGCCACCACGAACCCAATTAGAGATTTTCCATGAACCGCCATTCACGTTTTCTGACTGTGGCCCAGACGGTAATGCCTAGAAATAGCATAATTACTTTGACAATTCTAGCTACCAATTTCTACCAGTATCTATTTGCATATATAATTATCATAATAAAATGCATGTTTCTTAACGAAATGCATGTTTCCATCTTTCTATGGAAAAAAACACAAAGAAGTAACACTAAATTTATGCAAAAAAGGAAAAAATATACTGTTAAAGTTTAAAATATTTCATAATGGTGAACATATTACAAAGCAAATTAAATTAAATGTTCACTTTAAAAAACATGAAAAGTTGATTTTAAACACACAACCATGCTTCTGGTGAGTGTGTGTGCTAAGTCTCATGACAATCCATATTTCAGCAATACAGCCAATATTGTTCAACCCCATACATTATTATTAAAGGCCATTTGTGTCCTATGTTAAATGGTATTTGTGCCCTGTGTTAAATCCTCTTTATACCCTCATAACAACAACCCACACAGCACTAATCCAAACACAAAGGCAAAGGGAGACTCTCAAACGGATTGTTTTACCAACGAACCACTTATATTCCAACACTGGATCATTAATAATAATTCCTTTAATTTATCCTATGGTTTAGAATGGGATTCAAGAGATCACTAGCTAATGCAAGGTGTGTAAAACAATCTACAACCACATCACCATTTCCTTGACATTATTTCTATTCAGCAAGCTGCATTCTAAATTACACAGACGTGAAAACTGAAGCAACCTGCCATGCATTAAGGTGGTCAAACTTTCACCCTTCCAAGCACACAGCTGTAACTATGGCTGAAATGAATAATTGAAAGGAATGCCCTTCATGATAACCAAATGGCATGAGAATAAGATTTCAATTTCAATTCATCCCACTGGATTTCTTCACTCTCAATAAATATATAAGTAAATAAATATATAAATGGATATAAAATTAATTAATTAATCCACGCCTGAATCTGCGTCTCTTTAAAAGGTTTGCAAATTTTAAAATGCCAAGGTTAAACACCATGCACCTAGCAGCAGTCAGTAACCCATGCTGTATCAAGACTTACAGCATTCAGAGAATCCACAGAGCCCCACTGTTTTGAGCTAGACAGGAGCTGAGGAGTCCCGCGTCCTAGCTCATACTTAGAGGTCTCGATCAAGGCTGATACCAGGTTTTTATGAGACAGCCTTGAAGACGAGGGGGGAGGCTGATACCTCGGTTTGCCCTATAAGAAATTTCAGTTGTTTTAATCCCTGGAGAACCGCAGAAAGATTTCTACCACAATGAGAGAATATTCTTACATAAATGGACCTACAGATATTGTCAGTTTTATTCGCTGTTTGACCTAAATTTTGAGGCGAACTTCCCTTTTCTTGTCAGTCTTTCTGAGATAAAATTGATACAGGGCCAGCTCTCTTTCAAACCTAATCCATGTTATTTGTAAGTTTCACTGACCAATATGGAATCAACTACTCTTGTGTCCACATTGAGCTGTAACAGTGGCCAAACTATTGATAAGATTTAATAAGATATCTGACAAATGAAGAAAAATTGAAAATAAATGATAAACTAAGTGAATAATAATTTACTATGATACACACTAATATGAGCTTCCTTATCCTAAACTTGTTATCTGCAATGTTTTTTATTTTTTTAACATAAGCAATTGGCCATTTTTATCATAAAATATGTATAAATTAAGTTCAATGCAGCTGTATCAACCACTAACCCAGTACCACCAAGATTACTATAAATATGTGCTCTGAAGACTAGTACAACAGGGAAATTTAACCAAATTTAAACTTAACTTTGACCACCGACTTCTTTTATATCACTCACCTGAACCCTTAAACCCCCATGCCGCTTTACAGAAGGAAAACAGAGTATAGATACAATAGTGGTCCTCCACATTAAAGGTCACATTCACAACAGCAGTCCAATAGATCTACAGATCACACATGGCTGACCAACTTAAAAGCTTACTGCCTAATCCCTGCAGGGAATCTATTAAGTGTCTATTAGGGGATTATGCAGGAAGCCTTCACATGGATCGGCCATATTTGATCCAGGGATCTTTTCTGAATGCACCCAAAGATAAAAGAATACAAAGAAAACAGTGAAGAAGAAAGGCAACAACAGCAGTTTTACAAATACGAAGAAAAAATCTTGACATATCATGACTGCTGTGAGAAATACAATTATAACAACAATTTATTTTTACAGTTTAATACCAAATGATACGAAAACAGTACTAACCCTTACGTCTCTCTCTTCCTGTACAAAGTTTCTTCCACTGGAATCTTTGGATAAATCCCCTACGTTATTTTCTACTAGGGTCCTATGCATTAAGCTTGCCTCGGCAAAGTCAGGGTGTTTGGTGTTGATGTAGGCTAATTCAATTGCGACTATATTTTCAACCTGGAAATGGAGAATATTTGGACTATAATTATATGACAATTGACACAAAGTCGTTTATTTTAATCAAAAAGGCTAACAGAATTATTTTGTATTTAGGTGGGCATGAATTCACAGGAGTCTCTGTAGCTAGTTTGCTGTGTATGTATTTATATACAAACACAATTTGGTATATATTATGATTAAGGTAAAGAAATGCCCATTAATTAAGCCATGAATAAAATAGAAAGAGTCCCCTGGTCTATAATAACCTTAACATATAAAAGTATTTTAGAGGCCTAATGGTTGAGTTTTACATTATGTAAGTGTTATAAAATATCGAAGGACATATATGGGGGGAAAATATACATTTTGTTGGTTTACAATTAGATTGTTAAAATAGTAAACATACTGTGGTGGTGGTGGTGGGGTGGGGGGGGGGGGGGGGGCACTCTTAGGGAGCTTTCACAACCAACTGATCTGTGGTCTAACTAGTTAGTCCCTGGATCAACCAGTTGTGAACTCTCCCTTAAGAATGAACTGACAAAATGGTAGCCTTACAACTTCATTTGGCAAACAGCTTGTTGAATATGTAACCCACCATTTCATTAGTCAAATGGCTTACTCATTATATAACCTACCATTTCATTGGTCACAGGTAACCTCTTCCTCAGTAAACTTGTCATAACATCGACTATCTTCTCGTTAAGTTTTGGGAAGCGCATCATTTCCTGCTGAAAACGAGAGAAAAAGGGTTTTTTCAATATACTTCTTTTTTTTTCAGAGAGAAGGCAAAGCTCTCATGTCTTGAATATAGGAGGTATAGTATAACAAGCTATTGGGTTTGGTTTTATGCAAAACATTTAACCATAAAAAATCAAAATACCTTAAAACACTCTTTATTTGCAATAAATAAATAAAATTAAAAATCTAAGTTTACCTTAAAGATTTGTTAATGAGTTGTATAAAATGAACATGGTTAATTGCTACTAACATGACAACATGGTTAAAGCTGTCAAACATAAAAAAATTTTTTTTAAAACAAACTCCAAAATATGACGGACTGATTGATTTTCTGCAAACGAAAATGTAAAGACATGCATGTTATCGTTAAGCATTTTAGTTATGGTCATTTAATCTAAAAAAAGTTTCATCAATGGTTTTCAAAGCCTCCTATATATTCGATAATACATCCTAAAGTCTGCATTTTAGCACAATATCTGAACCCTATGGCAGTTGTTTTTTATCATTTTTGTATAGAGCAACCCCTGTGCAAAGTTACCAATGTCAACGTTCTCAAAACACAAATTAACAATTAAACAACACTTGAACAAGGAATTTTATGGTTCAAATGTGTACAGTTTTTAGTATGTTAAGTATTCTATGCTACTTCTCATGCACAAAGTGGACAAAAATAGATAAATAAATAAATAAATAAAATCAAGTTCAAATCCATCAACTGTACAGTAAACAGTTTCGGCTTACTTCCAGTGAGACTGCATGTAATACTCTGGCTGCAGTGCCATTTCCCTACAGAAATGGGAAATTCTTAAAGAAGATGGCACAAGAGCTCCAAAGAAATAACAAAATGAATTGTAGTTAAGATGCACAACTACTCCATAATGGCTTGGATCCAAAACATGTAACAGTGATAAAGTTTCTTTTATTTCTCAAAACAAACATGTTTTCTATCATTTGTCGGTGATGTCTATGAGGCCACTCAGAATGGGTTAGGTTGCAATAATTGGTACGCACTCACTCCATGGCGACTTTAACAAATTGCAATTAGATTAACAGACTACCACTCCTTGTTGAGTAGAAGACAGAGACACTGGTGCTTACATGAATATGTAGGGAAAAAGAGGTGTGTTAATCTGTTTATTTGATTGCATTCAGCAAGAGTCCCTATGGAGTATTGCAACTTAGCTCCTTCTGAATGACTCCTACAATTTGAAGAAGATGGTGATTTAAAAAATTGAGAATGCTGCTGACTTACTGTTTGTCCGCCATAACTTGGAATCTGCAAAGAAAAGGGTTTGCATGGAGAATAAAAACACACAACAGAAACCGTATTGAACACATTAAATCAATGTTATCAAGCACTGCATGGGATGTGTGTAAGCTTTGCTGATTATTCAAATAAACTTTTGAAGTTAGTGGCAAAAGCAACCCTCTAACAAGGTATTACTAACACAGAGAAGGTGAATCACTAGCATGACACAGCTGCATTCACATACTAACAAGNCCGGCGGAGCCGGCGGAACGATCCGGACGAGACCGAAACCATGTGTACCGCCAGCGCTAACGCTGGTGGTACAATAAATAAATAAAATCAAGTTCAAATCCATCAACTGTACAGTAAACAGTTCCGGCTTACTTCTAGTGAGACTGCATGTAATACTCTGGCTGCAGTGCCATTTCCCTACAGAAATGGGAAATTCTTAAAGAAGATGGCACAAGAGCTCAAAAGAAATAACAAAATGAATTGTACTTAAGATGCACAACTACTCCATAATGGCTTGGATCCAAAACGTAACAGTGACAAGTTTCTTTTATTTCTCAAAACAAACAAGTTTTCTATCATTTGTCGGTGATGTCTACGAGGCCTATCAGAATGGGTTAGGTTGCAATAATTAGTATGCACTAACTCAATGGTGAGTTTTGCGAATTGCAATCAGATTAACAACTCTTGTTGAGTAGAATACAGAGACACTGGTGCTTACATGAGTGTGTTAATCTGATTGCATTCAGCAAGAGTCCCTATGGAGTATTGCAACTTAGCTCCTTCTAAATGGCCTCTAAAATTTGAAGAAGACGGTGATTTAGAAAATTTAGAATGCTGCTGACTTACTGTTTGTCCGCCATAACTTGGAATCTGCAAAGAAAAGGTTTGCATGGAGAATAAAAACACACAACAGAAACCGTATTGAACACATTAAATCAATGTCATCAAGCACTGCATGGTACANATGTTATCAAGCACTGCATGGGATGTGTGTAAGCTTTGCTGATTATTCAAATAAACTTTTGAAGTTAGTGGCAAAAGCAACCCTCTAACAAGGTATTACTAACACAGAGAAGGTGAATCACTAGCATGACACAGCTGCATTCACATACTAACAAGACTTGAACAACAAAATTTGGTCAATTGAATTTAGCAAAGGAATAAATGTGCAGTAGTCCATTTAGATAAGGTATGTATTGGTCAGAAACATTAGCCACGCCTTTCTTGCTTTAAAACTTGTGCAATGTTTCACTCAACTGGACTGCAGCTGATTAGCTTGGATAAAATTATAGCGAACTAGAATTTTAGTCTAAAAATGTTGACCAATTTCAAGGATAAACCAAAGGTTGTCTGTGAAATAAAAATGAAAAAACTGAACAGCTGTGTGAGCACCAAATACTATATCCTCCAGTACCTGTGTTCCACAGTGCTGTATGATCCTCTGGAGTTCTTCATGGACCAGTTCAACACAGCGGAGACTGGGCTCCAACAGACGCCTGATCTGTCTCTTCACCAGCAGCTCAAAGGACACCTCGGGGACAAACAACGCTGGCCGTGTGCCCTGGAGTGACAGGAGAATAAGGGTGATATTGTGGTCTCAATGTGGGGATATGAGTGAAAGAATTACTGCCCACTTAACTGATCTCTCTCTATATAAGTGTGTGTGTGTGTGTGTGTGTGTGTGTGTGTGTGTGTGAGAGAGAGAGAGAGAGAGAGAGAGAGATCAGAATCAGATAGCTACAGAATCTGTCCAGTAAGACTGCATATTTCATACATATTATATACCACATGCATAGAAATGGTACTAGCATATACTTCTTCTAAGGGACCAATAAGAACAGGGGACTAATTATTCGGAGGGTCAAATATGGCTGACCCATTTGAATACTTCCCCACAGGAGATCTATTCAGTGTCTATTAGCGGATTAGACAGCAAGCTTTGTAGTGGGTTGCCATATTTGACCCGCAGACTAGTTAGTCCCCTATTCTGAATGGGGCCTAATACACTCAGAATTACTACAATAAGGCAACCACTACAGCACAGCACACAATATCCTTACAGTGGCATTCCTGATGGCTGTAAGTATATCAAGCTGGGTCAAGCCTCCCAGTGGATCTATGGAGTTGAGAGTTTTGCCAAACGTCTCATGGAAAATGTAACATATCCTGGCACCACCACAACTACAAAAGAAAAGAGAGAAATGAATCAAGCAAGATGATGAAAATGTGTATACACTTTTGAGTTCCACCTCAATTTAATCAGTATAGATAGATAGATAGATAGATAGATAGATAGATAGATAGATTGTTGTATAATATGAGAAAAATTCTGTTCACATCTTATAAGGATAAAGTTTTTTTTTTCTTAAATCAATAGTTAAATACATAACACCGTTGATGAAATTCTTCTCTGTTAACATCTTGACTTTATACTCACAGCTCTGTGGTCTGTATGTCCCTGGCTGTGCCCTCTATAGTACTGCAGTAACTGGAGGCAAACTTGGTGATGATTTGGAGCAGAAGTGCACTCTGGAATTCAGAAGAACAGTAATTTCAGGCACAAGTTTGAGCAATGGAAATAATCCCTAAAGAGAAAAGTTACTACCCACAGAATGATAATACAGTATCACTAAAGCACTTAGTCTGCTAAAATGTGAATAACATGGAATAACATCTTATTGGTAAAATATAAATACTGGTGAAAAAACAATTTAATTCATTCAATCATAATTTTGACAAACTTTTATAATGCTGTAGCTTTTATAATGAACACTATTTCATTCTATAGCAGAGAAAAATTTATTGAGTAAGTGACTGGCATATTTGAACATCTATTTAATGAGTTTTTGCATATTTTCAAAAAATTGTAGTGGTTAATCTCTGAAGAAGAAGGTTGACTTACCTTGTCTTCCACCACTTCACCATAAGAATTTAGTAAAGACTGGAATTGGGCAGCTAATATATTCACTCTGGTCTTCAAATCTGGCAAGCAGTCTCTGATATGATGCATGAGTAACTGAAATAATGTGATCATTATTAATACAAAAATTCACTTATTACATAGTTTAATAAATCTCACTTGTTACTTTTTTTAAATATCCTTCTAAAAAATGTTTTATCACATCAGAAGCTTTTAAAAGTAATGGGGGGGGGGGTCCTTAACATACCACCAAATCCTATTTACTTGCCTACTAAAATAAAGTTCACACCCAGCAATTGATATTTCATAGACAGAGAATGAAGAGTTTACCTCACTTCCAGTATAAAACAAACTTGTTCTTGAACACCATTGGGGTCATACTCACCCTATTAAGTGTTTTAGCTAGATAAGGTGTCATACTCACCCTATTAAGTGTTTTAGCTAGATAAGGTGTTCCATTTCTATTGGCTATAGAGGGGTATTTCTTCTGTAAAAATGCTGCTTCTGCTTTCATAGATTCATTTATGTCCTAGGGAAGTAAAAATAATAATAAAAAATTTTAACTTGATAAGCATTTGAAAGTTAATTTATCCATATAATCATATGCAGAGAAAAAGCATGATGGGAGGAAGAAAACTGAAGAACTTTCTTTGAAGTTAGAACTTAACCATATGGACGAAAATAAACTGTAATGTTTCTCCACCTTGGACTAATAGTCTGTTTTGTTTGTAATTAAATATGACTGTTTTGTTTGTAATTAAATTTATCTTTAAAGAATTGACATAATATCTGATTTACAAAGAATGTCTTTTATTTCTTTTCACTTTCAAAAACACCAGGATAGACGACTCCTCAGTCTTCAATACAATACAGAGGTAATAAATCAAACCCCACCCTGGTCTTAAAGCAATATATTATCACCTTCTCTTCGTGTATGTCCTGTTGGCTTCTGTTGACCACTCCAATGATGCCCAGTTTCACAGGGATGACCCGTCCAGCCAGGACATCCATGGCATCTGTGCCGGCATCCATCAGGTCAAGCTTGGTGACCACAGCCAGAGTTCTGCGACCTGAAGGTGAATATGCATTCATATCAGTAACACACACAGTTTTTTTTTAAGTGGAATAAAGCACTGACACTGTGTTGAATATATACCACCAAGTGTAATTTATATTTTAAATATTTAAACTTCTATCACATATGCAAAATTTGAACATACACTACAGCAATACAGAGAACAAAGTTCAATATCAGATAACTGTCAATGAACAGCACAGTATTTTCTTGGTCATAGAAGAGCCCTTGGCCCCGTATCTTGACAGCATCGCGCATTGCGACCGTGCGCAAGCATCTCGATTCCATAACTCGCCCATACTCGCCTCATATAATACTTTGTAGCCTCTATGTGATATCGCTATTCGCAATATGCGATGCTTTCAAGATATGGGGCCCTTGTCTTCCCCATTTGTCATACTTGCAAAGGCACTCCCAATCCAAGACTATTTGGCTAAAATGAGGCACCCTAATGTAGCAGCTATGTCCTGACTGCCCATTCAGTGACATTTCTATTTTCATACTTCATTTTCCACTCATAAATTTATTTGACAGTTTCACCCACTTACCATCAGGATCTACCTCTTTGGCTAATTTTAAGGACTCTGATGTGGCCATATCTGTATTGGCGGCTGTCACAGAGAGGATAATGGCGTTGGGGTTGCTGATATACTGGAGGCACATGTCACGGATCTGGGTCTCGATGTCCACTGGCTGGTCCCCCACGGGCACCTTGGTCATCCCAGGCAGGTCAACCAAGGTCAAGCTGACCACTTTTGGGGAGAAGATCTTCAGGTTGATTGGGTCGTAGCAGATGCCCTGGAAGGATTGAGAAAATGTCAATCTGTGTTTTTTTTCCTTTTTTAATTCTTCTTCTTATTTTTTATTTTTTCAAACATAACTTAAATTTAATAATTTTTCAAAAGAAGGATGATAAACTACTACTTGACTAAGTATAAATTACCACTTTCATAAGACTCAGCAGAAGTTGAACACTTTGAACATTCATATTAGGCAGTGTGCATACTTTTCCACTCATACCTTCAGAAAAAAATTGTTTATAGTATTTGAGGTAAATAAAAATTTGAATTAAAACTAACTAAGTTTTGCAAGGACTACTTATCCTGTATCGATAAAAGGCAGTATTACCTTATTTGTGCCAGACATCCTATCCGTCTCATTTTGAATTTCAGCTTTTATCTCAGCAAAATCTGTGTAAATCTTGCTTTTTGTATGTAGAAACTGTCCCCACTCCTCTGCATCTATCCTCTCTGCAACAAAAGAGAAAACTTAGTAAAACCTGGTAGCTGAAGTATCATGGGAGCACATTATCAGCATTGTTAAGTTCATTCTAAAATAAATTAGTCATAACATTTTTGCACAGTGCCTTTATATTTTGTGGTGACTTTGAATATAAAGGGACAATCACTTTAAAACCATGTAAAACAGAATATTCCTTTGTGTGCATACAAGTTAGATGTGTTTTGTGTCCATAAACCTATTTCAAGTCTTAATTAATAAATAAAGTAAAAGAATATATTGTTTTGCTATAGTCATTGTAAAAAATGTAACAAAATAAATAAATAATTCTCTCAAATAAATATGTAAAAACATAAGAAAAAATGCAGCATTTGTTTTTACTTCAAGAAAAACTACCATTTTTCTTCATTTCATTATGGAAGTACTAATATATAGTATTGATTTCTCTCATATAATTATTGAATATTTTCTATGTGGTTGAACACTTCTATATACAGGTAATGCTGCAGGCATTCTTTCAACCCTATAATCTTCCACATCTACACAGCAAGCTACTTTCATTATGTAACAGTGAGAATTAGAGCTCAAGCATGCGTGAAGATTTTGCCAGTGACAATATCAAATATATGGGGCCAAAACAACATAAATAGGACTTATACATCTACTTGTTTTAAGAAAAGAAACAACTTCAAACAAACCAAAACTGATTAATTGGCAATAAACAGTTTAAAACAAAAGCATGAATAATCAAATAAATGAATTATTTGATATAAGCATATGGGGATCTTTTAATAATGTATGCTGGTGTTAGCCTAGAATATAGCCATTAAGCCATAAATCTTAGGAACTTTTATAAATAAGTAATTTGGCTTTCACCATCTCTTCCATTAAAGACAAAAAAGTTATCCCTGCTTTGCCATTTAAAGTGATTAACACACATATTTACAAAGGCATCTTAAGAAGATTTTACTTGATATGCTAAGACAACAAAATAAAGACTTCTGTGCTAATATGCCACATTTAGTACATTCAAACATTTTACAGAAGTTTTTATTCAAACAGAAATAGGGGGCAAGGTCCACACTTGGGTTCTTTTCTTAGGAGATAAAATAATATTCTAACAAATATATTTTAACATGCTATATATCTTTCAAAAGTGTGACTGGAAAAAATTAAAGGCTTAAAAGGAAAACACAATTAGCTATTAAAACAATTAATATCAATAAATTTTGAACTTAATACTTTACTCACTTCTCTCTTTTTGTTTTGCTGTAAAATGACAAATTATCCAAATGCATTATACAATACAAACTTACAATTTACACAAGGCATTCCATGGGGGATTGAAATGTTGGATAGTTTATGAAGGCACAATATTACAAAGCTGATGAAAAAAGAAGGGCGTGTCATCTGTTATTTAGACTGTGACAAGCAGCTGGACAGAGGTGTGGTATTCTAAGGTAATGGTGTGACATAATATAAGCTGAGTGACACATTGACAAAATAAGGCAATACTGTGCCATTTAAAGGTGGCCCTGTGTCACAAACTTTGTTGTTTCCATCTTTTTTTCCAGTGTCAACACTAACAGAATTACTCTCATAAATGAAGTAATGGCAAAAGTTAAGATCTTTTTTTTATACACAGACTTTTTTGTCTCGACATAAAATTTTTTTGTGCCCTTCGAAGTCAAGCATTGAAAGGTGAAACATATAAATGCATCTTTAAAGAAAGAATAAACCCTATACAGTTTTAATTCAAATTTTGTAACATGAAACATTGCTTACAGGGTTAACAGTCTGTAACACTGCTCAACAAGGGCATTTCTTACTGAAAAAGAGAAAGCTGCTAGAATTTCCCAAGAAAAGAGATCTATCTCCAAAGAGATTCTTGCTAAATTGCAAACAACTATAGCAGCTTAGATGTCTGTCATGCCTATTGAAGCTGCTAGGGGCTGGGGTAATTAATTATCCTTTAGTAACTTCAGTATACAGGCCAGTCATCTTAGTCACTTAAACTAAAAGCAATTCAGTGGAAAAAAAACCTTGGAGATAGATCGATCCTATTAGATTAGTCTAGGTATGGGAACCCAGTCTAAACGTCCAACTGCCATTGCATGCCTTCATTAGTTAAGACTTTATATATATATTTAATTCTGTTCCTGCTATAACTTACTTCCATCCTGATACCTGTCCTCATGGTTGTCCTTGGACAGGTGGACCAGCTGGAGGACCAGGGGTCTCCTGGTCACTATCCCTGTACCTCTGGGTAGGAAGTCACGCCCTACCAGACTCTCCAGCACAGAGCTTTTACCTGAACTCTGAAAAAAGACAGCAAAAATGGCATTATATATATCAACCTGAACCACATTCTCCAGCTGACAACCACTCTGAAAGAATGAAATCCATACATGGCACTGCCGCACTGTGTATGACAATACAGCAGACTGTCTTGTAATGATATCTGGTTATGAAAAATATGCATTAAATCAGTTTTTACCAAAGCAGATATACAATTGTATGAAGGGGAGGGTGGGGGAGTGAGGGACGGAAAGGGAAGTTGCATCTTTAAAGAAAGTCACACCCTTTGAATAACTTCAAGCCATTTTTGATCCATTATACATATATGTCAGTTTTAAGAGGGGGGATATTCAACCAAGTGGGGGCAAGACAATGAGAAAGTTCATGAAAAATAAATGAATGTCTGATGATTGTAACACAAAGCTGACTTTTATCATGACTTGTACATTCCCTTTCTGACGTGTCATAGCATAAATAATCACCTGCAACAAAGCTTACGTAGTTACTGTACACACCAAAACAATGATCACACCTGCAACAAAATTTCGTCAGGGAGGGGATTTTTGTTCCAAATCGAAAGCCAAAAAATCAAACTGCAAAAATTGCACAAATTCGGGAAATTGGCAACATTTTAATTCGCCAAATAAGTTCAACTTGTTTTCAATTTTCTATTATTTTGTTTTTAAAAGCTACTAAGATATTTTATTTGTAGAATCATGACACTGACACCCATAATTTCATCACGAGCTCTTTCGCCTTTAATCATGTTCGTTGACATTTGACGGCAGAACGCCACCAAAATCGCCCTACCTGCGAGCCGACAACTACAATCTGCGGCAAGTGGATGGTTTCTTGTCCCACTGTATTAAATACATCTTGGAGTTTGTTTATAACAGGAATCAAGGACTCCATATCCTTGAACGGTTCTTTTCTTTCGGACCTATCAACTCTTCTGCTTAGAAAAATGGCCGTTCTCACAAAACGGAAGTTTTGAAATGACCTTGAAGGGGGTTTCACTTCCGGATTATGCCAATAGGTGCTCAAGAAATGATGACGTACAGCACATTCGCTTAATACAGATTCGAGAAGCAAGTTGCAGGCGTTAGTATGTGATAATGAATTCACAATCCAGTTAGATAAAATATACCACCCACAACTCTACGATGACAGACAGCGATTCGGGGGCACTCTCTGTGAGTATCTATATTGGTTTTTGTCAATGGTTATTCAAAATATTGTTGAAAACTGATGGTTCGTTTTGCAGTATTGACATGATGAAAACATTGAAATGCGTGCTTTTGCTTCAGATTTAACTGTCAGAGGGTTGTATGTCTTAATAACTGGTTTTGGGACAGTTTTTCGTCTTTTTATCGTAGGTTAAACATGGGCTTCTTTATTTATTCAAGAATAGTTTGGCAAAATACCATTATTTTAAGTTCGTTAAGACGTAAATTGTGTCTTTATTTTTTTAAAACAAAGTTCAGTTTAGAAATCTTGAATTGGAACTCATGGAAGCTCAGAATGACTTTTGTATTAATTTTTAGAATAATTTCATTATTTTTCAAATGTCAAGCTTTTCAGGAAAAATTGTGCATTTGGCCACCTTTAAATAGATAAATATAAAACACATTCCATGAAAAATCAATATAGGTTTTTGATCACTTGTTTCATTTTTAAACTGTCATTAATGAAATTAATAGGAATGTTAGTGCAAAAGTACTTGTATACTACAACATCAACAGCAACTTCAGGATTAAAAACACCTTAAATTCACCAAAATTCACCAAAATTTTGATCAGTAATAATGTAACCATGATTTTGCATCTCTCATTATATTGTTATGATGATAATATTTAGAAAAATAAAAATAAAAACAAATATTTTGCTTGCCTGGTTCCAAGGCATATATGTGTGTGTGTGTGTGTGTGTTTTTTCCTTTTTTTTATCCCAGATCTGAAATAGTGATCAATTCTCTTGAGTCATTGTTGAAGTTGACATTAAAAAGCCAATCAAGAGAAAATTGTGATTCAGTTGACAAGCTGGAGTAGGATGGATGCACTGTTGACCGCATCAGAATACAATCTTCGTTCTTAATTACTGTCAGTCCACATGCTTTGATGTCTGTTGATGTGGGTATAGGATTGAACAAGTTCTAATTGACATAGTAATGTGGGTATAGATATGATCAAGTTCTAACTGGAAAATAACAAGCAATTGGCAATTGGCAATGTAGGTGGTTTCACTGGTTTGTAGGTGGAATGCATTATTAGAGATGATTAAGAGTTTGATAATCATATGATGTATGAATATATTAAGTGTTTGTCCTCAGTGTGTTTGAATTAATTGCAACCTAGTGGTGGAAGCAATTAATAAACTTGAAGATAAATTTTTAGAGGCATTTTAATATGTACATGTAGTTTGCTTGATCTGGAAAGAATGGAAACAAATATACCAAACGAAATACAAATATTACTTGACTGAGGGGCCTCTGATATTTAAAAAATTAAAAGATAATTTTGGACCAGAAATAGGCAAAGGTGGAATACATGGCCAGCCAGGTGACCTTTGTATATGTGTGTGTATGATGAGAGAGAGAGAGAGAAAAAGCTGGCATCCGTGGTTGACTGGGTAATGCTTTTGTTCAGGGTGGGGAACTCTCTTATTAAAGTATTTACAACAAAAATGTAATATTTTAAGATTAAAAAAAAAAACATTCAAAACACACTTGCAAATATATACATAACATACAATTGTGTTCTGTAGTCATTTGTCCCTTTTTTATGGATGGATTCCAGCTCAGTTAAAAACAACTTACATAACACATGGTGTATATCTACAGAAAAATATCTTTACTCCAGTAAACATGTCACAAAAATTGTTTGCTGTAATGAAAAGAAGGATTGTTCAAATCAAGTGGAGGCTTTTCTATGAAGGCAATTAAGGTAAAATCTGGAACCTTTATTCCCTCTCAAAAGTTTGACAGACCACCCAGCTCCATCCGTAGAAAAAAAAAGCGATGAGAAACATCAGTTTTCAGATCGGCATTTTTTTTAAACAATTGACAAGAAGGGAAATTCAACAGCATGTTTTCCACTTCCTATATCAAAGACAGTTAAATGTTCTCATTGCAGGGGGTTTTTTTTGGAGGGGGGGTTAATAATAAGTTATCTAAATATAATTTAATTAATTTTAATGGAAAACTTGTTTTAGCATAGTAAGGTTAAATGATAGTTGCATTAGTATTACATCACAAAAATGTATGTTTGTAACAAATTGAAATGCCAAGAGACTATTTTTGCTTTGATAAATCTCTTATGCCAGCGAGCATGTGTCACTTGTGATAAATGAGTAGAGTTGTGGAGTAAGAGATCCAAATTTAATGACCACCATCTGTGCATTACGTTTCCTTATTACCTTTTAGTGGAGAATTTTTGAAATGTTTTGGGTCAAGTTACTCCATTTTGCCAGTGGATTTATTGCCAGTTCTGCATATTTAAACGCATTCTACCTGCAATATTTGAAATTCTTTGCTTGCTTGTGGATTAAAAAATTTGTTGGTTTTTGGACTCGGAAATTCAGGGTTGTTGTGTATGCTGTTGTTTTTGTGAGTCTGGACTTGCTCAGGATTTTGTTTTCTTTTAAGTTGCCCCGATAAAACAAAGAGTTTCTGCTACATGATCAACACAAACTTCTGATGTGCTAAAGTGATTTAATTCTAAGGACTACATATTTGGCTTAAATTCTTGATGCTAAGTTAAGTTATCATGTTACTGAGTATTTAAGCACCATGTTTTAATGCTTGTTTTTCTGTAAAACATATTCATGCACCAAGTGTTATTTATCGGTAAAAGTTCCATTTATTCAAGAGGTGTCATACGACAACTTCTCTGGCCTCCTGTGTCTGAGTGTTCTAATGTTGCTGAATTTTTGGAAAATGGCTATTTATACATGTATGCCGTACATGTTAAGGGCACATCGTTATTGAACCCCAGTTATGTAAGTTACTTAAATCTAAATTTCAAGGTCATTGTAGTATATTCATATTGTATGAGCACTGGAACACACACTGACACACACACACACACACACACAACATATACGAAAAGAGAGAGAGAAAGAATGAGAGAGAGAGAGAGACATAATAAAATATTTCCTAAGATTACCATTTGAAAATTGCTAATTGCTTTGACTACTTTTTTTATCTAAATGAAGTGTTGATTATGGCTTGGTTGGCTCACGAAAGTTAACCCAGTTAATTTTGAAGTGAACTATTTTAAGCTTATCCTTTTTTGATTGAAGGTTAATGATTGCGTTAGGAATGCTATCAACTTTAAATGGTGTTTTTATGTAAGTCACTAACAAATGGTAATAGGGTTGTCGCTTTTAATTGTCTACATTTATCATCTAATAAATGGAATGAAACATTTTCCGTGAAAAGAAAAAAAAATGAAATTCCTTTTAAAATAATTTAGGTTTTTATGGCAGTGTTTTTCTTAACATTTGAAATATTCTACATTCAAAGTAAAATGCGAGGTAATTCACTTACATGCTATGTTTGTTTATACTATTATTTAATTGAGACATTAAAATAAGATTTTTTTTAGTTTTAGCTTTGTGTATGTAGTTACAGCAGCTTGCATTAGTGTTTTCAAAAGCTGCAAGAATTTACCCCTAGTTGTTGATCATATTACACTTGAAAAGTCAACTGTTATTTGGCTAATTGGTCCCAGAAGTGAACTAAAATGGCTTCTAACAAATATTTCGACCAAAGCACTGAGGATTTTTTTTTTCATGGCCAAGAGTATGGCTTTTTTATAAACAAACAAATGACCCCCTCAGTTAGATATTAGGGAGAATGTTGAATAACAAATGTTTGATTGTCAAAAGATATCATATGTTAAGGTCCTTTTAATTACCTCCTTCCCACCCTTTTTTAAGAGAGAGAGAGAGAGAGAGAGAGAGAGAGAGAGAGAAACAGCTGTATCTTTTGTGCTTAAAATTCTGTTTGATCCACAGTTCTAAAAACTTTCACCAGACTATAGCAATTTACTTGCAGATGAATCATGGGCTATCCTAGTAAAAAGAAATATATGATAATAAGATAAAAGAAAAAATAATTTTTCAAAAAGGATTTTGAGAATAATATTGCTCATTTTTGTATTTATTTTAATGAATAATTAAAATACAAATGAAAATGATATTTAAAATTGAAGACAAAAAGAATGTCTGCAGTAACATACTGCAGTATGGTTTTGAAAAGTTGATCACTCTAAAGATATCAATTGCATTGGCAATTTTTTTCTCAGATATTTCCTCTGCATAAAAAGGCTTTGCCTGAACACCAAATGAAAACTTAAACTGAGTTAAAAATCAGTACAGGAAAAACATTTATATCTCTTTACTAGCCATGAAATTAGATTAGAAAAAGCCAGTTTAAAATCATGTTTAAATTTAAGACAATCTATTGTAACCCCCTCTGGCCAGTATAGTAAGATTGAGCACTATAACTGAAACAGGAGCAGTGAAGGCTCCAGGCTGCCAACTTGACTGAGATTATGGTAATAGCTCAATATTTTTGGACAACAAGAATTAATGAGTTCTTTCCTCCTTTCTTTGAATTTTGACAGTAATACTTGATAATGCTGACTAGAAAGTTAGAAAAGTTGGTTGTCAACATTGATGTGAGTGTCTGAAAATGGCAGATTTTGAAAAAAAAAGTATAATTATGAGGTATTTGAAAATGTTAAGTTATTACCGTTGGTTGTCAACATTGATGTGAGTGTCTGAAAATGGCAGATTTTGAAAAAAAAAAAATTATGAGGTATTTGAAAATGTTAAATTATTACCGTAACTAAACTTGCACTGTTAGGTCTGAGAAGAGCGGATGTTCTGAATAACAACAACTTCATAATGAAAACATGACTTACTGTATGACATGGTGTAAGATGAGTGTCCTTAGCACTTAAACGTCTAAGTCTTGTCTGACATCTTCATCTCTGGAGAATAACATGATGGGGACGTATTGAAAATGATGGAAAATGTAGCGGTTGGTGAGGATAGTGGGATGTATTCAACTTCATCTTTGGCAGAGACCACATAATGGAGACATTCCAAGAACTGTTTCAATTCCAGGATTCTGATGAACACTTACTGTTCATTTCTACTAGGATCACACAGTCACTTTATTGATCAATATTACTCATGCTGAACTGGGAATATACATTGATTAGGATCTTTACAGAGTTAACTTTTGTTTGAGAACATTTCTACAAAATTTCTTAAAAACAGGTAAATGCAATTGCAAGTGTAACAACTCTGGTTCAGCAAAAGTAAGTCATTGAAGCATTTCGTTCATTTTTTAATGCTGGAGTGAGCTTAGATGAGTATCTTGTAGGAAGTGATAGTCTGGTTATTTTAGTGACAGTATCATATTATGAGTCCGTGGGAGAGTGTTTAAATTCACATAAAACTCACGTAACCACCAGTAAGTATGCTGATAGGTCAGAGTAACAAGAGGAAAGAGCCAGGTGGCAAAACTCCATTTTGTTCTCTGGAAAGCTGGTACGCAGGTATTGGTTTTCTTTTGTTGAGTGTTGTACATCTAAATGTCAGATGCCAGTAGGAAAAGACCCTTTACTAAGGTCTTTATTGTTCATTTTCTCTTTTCCCACCTTATTTTTGTATGTGTGTGGCAGTATTATAAGCACACTTATGTATGATGTCAAGAAACAACATAATATTATTTTGTCTTGGTGGCAAATGAGTACTGTAAATAGCAATAGTCAAAGTCTGGTATTCATTATTTTAGTACTGTAGTATATAAGCTGTGTAAGTTCCTGAAGTATCTCTATGTAAATATGCTTTAATTATTTTTTGTTTATTTTCATTATTTATTTATTTATTTATTTATTTATTTATTTTGAATTTTTATTTTAAATTTAATTTTGTGTTGGGTGTCCATACTTAGACAATTTTAAGATAAATATTTGGGTCAATATAAGGGGAATTTTGTTGCTAAGTGGTCTCAAAATTTACAAATACATCAATTTGAAAGTAAGTTTATAACAGTTAAAGTCTATCATCAACAACAGAAAAATTTGAACAGTCAATTGAAGATTTTTATGGCGATGATAATACATATGATAGAATATATTCTAAGCACTCAGTTCTAAAATTCAGTAGCTGGTAACTAACTGGCTTATGGAAGTCAGAGTCAAGCTGTATAGAAAGTGGGACTGAACCCACCTCTGTATATTTAGTACCAGTATGCCATGATAAAGTACATTAAGCTGTGCCCTTTATACAGAATTGCTATTTAAAGAGAAATTACATGTCGCAATAAAATCAGATCATCGTATAATGAATTTGTCGCAGATGGAGGTATTTTAATATTAGGCTGATATATATATATATATATATATATATATATATATATATATATATATATATATATATATATATATATATATTTCAGTAGCTGTTTGGGCAAACAGTTTTTTATATTGATTACATAAAAAAGATTCTCTGTAGACAATATGAGAAAATTTACATAACATTTAGGGCCATGTGGTAATCTGTATTTTCATGCTATGTCTCCTATGTGTTAGCTCTGAATTCAATGCTATTTTTTTCCCCCTGAACTTTTGTGACAAAAGTCGGGATCATTTGGATCCAAGTGTTTTAAAGACTTTAATAGCAAATTAAAGTAATTATAAATCTAATTATCTTCCAGCAAGAGGAGATTGCCCACCAGTTTGTTCTTCCTGAACGACAGGCCAAGGTCAACCAGCTGCTACGAGGGATGGAAGAACCAAAAGAGGGAGGAAAAGAATTTCAAGCACCGGCACCTAGATCCCCATCAGCTGTGCCCCGATCTCCCTCTTCCTCTGGTGCGGCTACTAAAGTGCCCTCTAGTGGAGGGTTTGTGCGATCAACTGTGATGGGCAGGGGCGATGAGGAGCGTTACTGTATCTGTAGATCAACAGATTGCAGCTCTTTTATGATGTAAGAATAATGAAACTTATGTTTTTTAAAGAAATCGTGGGCATTTGCTAGAAAGATATTTGGTCAACAGTGACTTTAAGTAAATTTGGCTGAACTAGATGGACCTTCTAAGGCTGTATTTCCAGAGCTTTTAGATCGATCTATCTCCACTGGGAGTCTCACTAGATTACTGCCAGATAATCCTGCTTAAATGTCCATCCCGCCTACTACAAGCTGTAAGGGGGTAATTAACTTTCGTGCCCGCTCGTCTGACAGCTATTTAGCGTGAACCCCCAGGGAGTTAGGTCGATCTAAAGTAGATCAATCTAATCTCTGGAAATGGGGTCTAACACCCCATTTCCATAGATTTTTAGATCGATCTATCCCTGTGGGGAGTCTCACTAGCTAACTGTCAGCTTGGCCGGCTTAAGCGTCTGTCCCGCCTACTAAAAGCTGTAAGGGGGTAATTAACTATGGTGCCTTCTCGGCTGACTGCAATTTAGCGTGAACCCCCAGGGAGTTAGCTCGATCTAAATCTTAATCTTTAGATCGATCTAAATCTCTGGGAAAGCACCCTAAGTCTCTTTTGATATGTTTTTCTACAAGTCTGTACAACTGATAGTTTGAATAAACCATAATTTTTTCATTATTTGTTTTTGAACCAGCTGGTGATGATAAGGACTTTTTTATGTAACTGACAAGGAGTAATCAGACTCTGTGTTTTTTGATTTATAATTTCAGTGGCTGCGATGCATGCAATGAATGGTACCATGGCAAGTGTATAGATGTCACTCAAGATGACGCCAAATCCATCAAGCATTATTTCTGCAAAAACTGTAGAGGTAAGTTCTGAATTCTCTCAGAGACAATGTGCACACAATTTATTTATATATTTATTTACACTGCTTTACAGCTGTTAGACATGTTTAACTTTAACTTTTCAGTTCATGGGTAACTGATGAACTTTGTTCTGTGCTTTAAAAAATTTTTAAGGTAACTATAATAGAGTTCTAAGTTGTTACCACTCCAATGTTGTCTGAAGAGGCTAGTATTGTGCTTTTTAGTGCATATCACTGATGAAGAAATAAATTGCTTGATTTTTTTTTTTTAATTTAGAAAAAAATTTTTAAGGACCAAGTGTAAAGTTTTGCAGTGACTGTAAATAAACAGACGTCATTACAAACCTTTTTTTTTTAAAAGTTGAATTGATTGTGTGTTTCCAGAACAGGACCCGAGTCTTGTAGTGGTGTATAAAACAAAGAAACCCAAGGAGAAACTACACAGGAGTGACTCCAGTGATACAGAGAGGCATTTCAAGAAGAAAGATAAGGACAGAGTAAGGGAAATGGACGTCTTCAGTAATCTTTCAGATTTGCTAGTTTTCTTTTTTTTTAGCCTGATCTCTTCTCATGTCTGGTTATTGGTCAATGTCTAAGATGTAGGGGGATGTAAGTGCTGTAACATTCTCTCTATAATAAAAACTTTTTTAATTTTCTCAGTACTAATTCCTGAATGGTCTCTGTGGACTTGTTTGTTAATCACAAAATCTTCATGGTTACAGCAGTCAGCAGCGAGTAAAGCAAAGAAATCCACGCGGCGATGCGGCGAGTGTGTGGCGTGTCACAGGACGGAGGACTGCGCCAGATGCGACTTCTGCAAGGTAGGACAAATTGGTGTTGAGATTAAACTGATGGAGATGGTTGTGAATCCAAGTCCAGTTTTCTTTAATTGAGATCAAAAAATTGTTTGGTTAAACGTTTTAGGACAATATTAGGCTTTAAAAGCTCTTTTATCGAACTGCTCCTTTTTATAAGTATTCTTGGTAAAATGCGAGCCCTGTGATGCTTAAGGAGCATAAGGAAAACAAACATGAAATCAAAATGATTGTAAATGTACTTCTCTGTTCTGTTATCTCTAGCTTTGAGCCCTATGAGTTCTGAAAAAAAAAGTATTCTCTTGTTGAGAAAATTGTTTTACCAGACAGCTGGTGTTTATTATCAGCACTATAGTGTTGCTGAACAAACATGTTTTGAATTTCGTCTTCTTTGAAGTTGGGATTTGTTCAAAGTCTTGAAATTAGGCTTGATTTTATCATAGAAAAATTTACATTTCACTCGGTGGGAATCTTATCTGAAAGAGGCCACCTCATGACAGCTAAGAATTTGAATGTACTTTAAGACTGATTTTACACCTAAGCAGATTCAGTCACCAATAATCCTAATTGTAATCAAGTATGTCTCTGCAACATGTTAATCCAAAAAATCATCATGTGTTTTAACAGGAAAACTGACCACTTTTGATTGGACTCATGCTGTGCGGACCCCAGCTTGATGGCAGTTTGAACTGCTGACATCACTTGAACTGTGGCCTAATATTAAGTGGCCTGGTGGGTTGAAAGTGGTGGAAAGAGGAGGGGGGGGGGGAGATATCTCAAGAATATCTTTATGCCTGGGGAACATGTGTGCCTTTGTAGATGAAACAATCTGAGCATTAACCCAAGCAGTGGTGGTCCTTTGAAGTCGGCCCCAGTGAGCACACAGGTTGAAATGAAAGAGACACATATTTTGCCATGAGTGAAATTAGAAAACTGAGAACTGTGGGTTAATATGATGTTGGACAGGATCAAAGGAAGATTAATCAAAAGTTTGAAAAAAAAATGAATGGAAAGTATGTACTTGGTTTTTCGTCAGGCATATTTTGATCTTGAGAACAAAGCTATTTGTAGTGGTTTATTTGATCTAAGGGTAAAAGATATTATTTCACTGTTTGCATGTTTCCCAATTAAGTAGGCCAAGTTTTTTATTATTATTTATTATTATTATTATTCTTTTGTAACCCCCCTTCTTTTAATTTGATTCTCAGATGGTTTCTACTATAGCAAAATCCAAGAAGGGGGGTGGGGGGGTTGCTGGTTAATGGCAGCCTTGTAGCCTCATTCCCTGAAGGTGTATTATGAGATATGGGGTTATCGGAGTTGAAATAACTCTTGACTTTAGCCATTGTGTGTGGAGAAAATATCAGTGTTACTTGGACAACTTCTAGACAACTCTGTTGACTTAAGATTCCTTAGTAACAAAAGCCAAGGGTATATAATTTCTTCTGGATTTACAATATAATATCATTTGATTTCAGTGCCCAGTTAGAATTTCTGTAAGCCCCCTCTCCCACCCCCCCTTGAAAAAAAAAAAAAGATGAAAACAATACAAAACCAATTATTTGATTTTATGGATAGGTTAATGCAAGAATAAACAGATAACCCTAATACCTTTATCAAAAGAACCTATCTTGTTAAATCATGGTTGTGTAGTATAAGAATAAGAAAAAAAATGAATGAGGCATGGAAGTAGTCAGAAACTTGTTCCATTGTTTTTGTTTCATTTAACCTGGTAGGTTAAGTTTTAAAACATCAGGTCTTGTATCCAGTATTCCTCAAGTAAAACAGTTAACAGTTGGTGAAATCTTTATTAGAGCAGCGGTCTCTAATCTTTCCATTTTTTTTTTTTTCGCGCTTGTTTGATCAGGTTGTAAACAGATCAATTTCCTGGCGACATATTTGTTTCAGCGATACATGTTTTTTTTTGTTTTTTAGCTAAATTTTGTTTTAGACTCGAATTAACAGCATGCAAATTTTCATTCTACTTTCTAGCCTTGTTTTATCTTTCTAGACATTGTCATCATCCTAGAAACTAAAGATAGAGCCAAAGTCAAACACATTTCTTTACAGCAGTTCCACAATTGATGTTTTTGTGATATTACTTTTCACTTGGCATGTTAAATTGTTTACCTTTTACAGGACATGAAAAAATTTGGAGGTCCAAACAGAATTAGACAGAAGTGCCGCCTCAGACAGTGCATCAATTTTGTAAGTAATCAATGAGCAGTTTAGACTAGTTGTGACTAGTTTTGACAAGTGGCAATATACTACATTCATTCATAACCAGATGACAAATTTCATGGTGGTAATTTTCATATAAATTGTGTGTTATAACAAGAGAACAAGATTTCATAAATTCACACTCACTATTAGCCAGTATGCTCTACCTGTGAAGAAATATTAATCAGAAGAGTTAAATTCTGGTTGGAAGTAGTCCACAATGGTTTTAGAAAAGTCCCTATAAAGATACAAGCAAATGACTGTATTGTTAAGTGGTATTTAATTCTCATATTTTTCCTCCCAAGGGTATCAACATAGCCAGTAATACGAAATGGAAGAAAGACCATGGAATCTCAGACACAGACACTGACTATGTGTTCAGGTGAGGACCGAGTGTTCTTCCTTTGATCTTGTCATGATAATATTACGCAGTACTTGAAAGCTCGGCATTATAATTTTTTTGTAATCTGCAGTTTTTATTTATTTTTACTATAGTGGCAATGGTATAGTAGGGAAGTATCAAATTTTTTCTTTGGCAGTTGCAGCCTGATGTGGCTTAGGGGAAGAAGCAGATGGAGGGGGGGGGGGGGGG
>NW_019773603.1:145302-186585 GCF_001039355.2 Lingula anatina | reverse complement strand
GGGGGGTGAAGTTTAAAATGAAAGGTTGTGGAGGGGGAGGGGTGGAAAATCTTTTGTCTAGTTGCAATTGTTTATGCATATTAGCAAGTCTGGGTGTATATTGAAAAAAGAAATGGAGAAGGTTACTATCATACTTTGCACATTTGAGGAACAAAAGCGGTTTCTTATACAGGAAAATAGAAAATTTCAGTTTAGAAAAATTTCTATTTCCCTAAATGATACTATCAGATTTTTCTATTACAGCATGAGATTACCTTAATATATATTTATTTTCTATTACAGTGACAGTAGCACCAGGGATCTTGAAGGAAATGAAAATTTTATTCGGTCAGATCATCCTAGGGTAAGTCAGTTAACAGGTACAAGAGAGAATCTATAAGAATCTTAACATGCAGTAATACTGTCTAAGTCAGTAACTGAATTTAAAATTATTTATTCCAGTAAATATATTTAATTAATTGACGAATTGCAACACTGCGGACTGTCAGCAAAACTTACTTGTTTTTCCTATTATCACTTGATGAAGCAGCCACTAATGAAAACAATTTGAGCAGTGATTTACGTAAACTTTACTTTTCTAGTCAAGAGAGCGCCACTCCAGTCTCTCTGACTACACTCCACCGAGGAAGAGGCAAAAGGAAGATAGCAGGAGTAAAACTGACAAGAAAAAGACAGAGGTTTGTTCTTTTTTCAACATCTGGCTATAACCTTGACTTAAATGCTTAAATACCTAAATGAATCTTGTTATATTTATGATTTCTTTCATCCTACTTTTTTTTCTCCACCTGTCGATGATGTAGGAATAATTGGAGACATTGTGGCAGACTGTCTTTTGATATTGTGTGTATGTAACATTATAACAACCTTTGATTATTTATCATTATTATTTATTTATTTATTTATTTATTTATTTATTTATTTATTTATTATTATTATTGTAATTTTTTTTTTTTTGGTTTATTATCCAGGGACAGTATCTTTTTCATAATGCATGCATGTTGATAAGTCAGTATTCATCATTATAGAAAAGGAAACCAAAGCCCAAACAAACCAAGACAGTGCGCAGACGTGGCCAAAAGGAATACGATGTGGACATATACCAGGAGACGGACGGCGACACTCCTCGTCAATGCTACGGACCAGGATGTATAGAAGCTGCACGCTTTGGGTCCAAGTACTGTTCTGATGAGTGTGGAATGAAACTAGCTGCCAAGTTAGTTTTTATTTCTTAATTATTGTTTAATTTTTTAAAAGTATTCCTTGTCAAAATTCAATTATTTAAAGTCATTGATGCCATAAGTCACAAATTTGAGCCCATTTAAAATTTGTGCAACATCTTATGAAAAATTTATGTGATTTTGTACATGATGAATTTACTTCATGATACTGCAAGTATTTTTGATCAGTTGAATTTGGCCAGGGTTCACAGGAAAATCTGTTTTTGCTTATCTAAAACAGTTGGACTGAATTAGCATATAATTATTTTTAAAAATTGATTTCATCATTCCAGTCGCATTTATGAAATCCTTCCCCAGCGCATTCAGCAGTGGCAGTCCACCCCGTGTGTGGCGGAGGAAAATAACAAGAAGATGCTGGAGAAGATCCGCCAGCAGCAGCTGGAGGCCAGAATGAGGCTAGGTGACCTTGATCTGAAGCACAAAGAGCTTGACATGATAGTAGAAAAAGCTAAAACTGCTACTGTGGATTTTGGTCAAGAGGTATGAATTTTAACTGGACCAATATATATATATATATATATATATATATATATATATATATATATATATATATAAAACTGGTATGGCCGTTAAACTTTATTTTCCCTTCAGGAAAGCTATTTGTCTTCTCTGTCCCAGCCAGTTTTGGTCAAGAAAGTTGATGATATTTGCAAGCACACAGTCATAATTAGAATAATTCTTTTTGTTTTAATTTTTTTTATTTTGCTTGGCAATGGAGGTAGGTAGATCTATTTTTAAAAATTATTTACTGATTTTATCAGCTAGACATAATATCTAAGTACTGCTTTTCTTCCTTTTTAGAACACAGAAGGAGAGGATGAATCTGAACTGACTGTTTTTTGTGTCACATGTGGTCATGAATTCAATACACGAGGTGCTTTGAAACACATGGAGAAGTGTTTTGCCAAGGTAGGTTTCTTACAGGAGTTTTGATTGGTTAAATGCATAAAAAAGACACTTACTCTATATTTTGTTTTCTAGACAATTGACATTCTAGTTTGTTTGAAGTAATGTATATGACCAGTAAGTAATCAATTGAGCTTTTTTTAATTGCTGGACTAACCCGAAAGTACTCTAAAGTTCCTTAACATTTTGATTTACATGTTTTTTGTTTTTTTTGCCAGATTTTATAAGAATGATTCACATTTAGAAGAAATATGTTTCAAGTTTTTAAAATAAAAAGCACTTTACTTTTCATCAAGAAGATGTCCATGTTATTTATTTATTTGTTTGTTTGTTTGTTTTTTCCAGTATGAGAGCCAGACATCATTTGGGTCAATCTACAAGACCAGGATAGAAGGGAACTCCATGTTTTGTGACTACTACAATTCTCAACAGAAGACATACTGCAAACGATTAAAAGTGTTGTGTCCAGAGCATTCCAAAGAACCAAAGGTCGAGTTTCTCAATGTCTGTCCAATGTCCACTTCTTGGTCCACCTCTTTGTGGCTTAAATGAACCAGTAACTTCCAAAATATGTCAAGAATTAAAAAAAAAAAAATCCCCCTCCCCTTATCCTTTATGTCCCCCTCCTTCTGTCTAGTTTTAGGTTTTATAAAGTGTATCAGAATTTAAGTGATAATATTGCTTTTTTTTTCTTCGCCAGTTGATGTTTTATAAATTTTATCAGAATTAAAGTGAATATTACAGTTTTTTTATTCATGTTTTTATGGTTTCATTTCCAGGTTGGTCCAGATGAAGTGTGTGGATGTCCGTTAGTCTCAGATGTCTTTGAAGAAACGGGAGAAATCTGTCGCCTGCCAAAACGTAAATGCAACAAGCATCACAGCTGGGAGAAACTCCGCCGCTCTGAGATTGATATGGAAAGAGTGCGACAGGTGTGATTTCTTCACTGTTGTTTCTGAAAGCTTAGTTATACATTAGTCCCATTTTTTTCCTGTTTCCAAATTAAAAAGAAAATGTCATTGAAAGTGAAAAAAAAAACAAATGAAGGTTTTAAGACATAAGAAATCAGAGCAATTAGATCACTAAATATTATCTCATTTTCCTCTTCACAGTGGCTGAAATTGGATGAGCTATTTGAGCAGGAGAGGAACATTCGTATGGCCATGGCAAACCGCGCGGGCGTCCTGGGGCTAGTTCTACACCAGAGTATCGACCACGACCCCATGAACCCCATCAATCCAGTGAAGGGATGACAGCTGGAATGTCATTGGACGAAATGGGACTGATAGGGACAGAGATTCTAGGACTGATACAGTCCTAAAATCTAGAAAGGGATGGGGCTTAAATTTCCAGACTAGAAACTTTGAACCTGAAACTTAAATCTAAGAATGAGAATTAAAGAATTTCTGGAAAGGGTTTCAGATCATTTTGTATGGTTGAATGGGAAGAAATATGAAACTGAAGCTGTAGAACAAACATGACAAAATGTAATCAGCAATAATCATACAAGGACCTCGTTTTTATTTACAAAATGCTAGAAGGGAAAACTGAAGAGGTTTTAAATACAGTTACCAGATACCAGGCATGAAGTTTTTTTTTTAATTTTATTTTTTTCAACGAAGGATTTTTAGCAGAAACAGATGTCCAAAAAGACATTCCTTATCCTAAGTTTTCTGAAACCCACCAATCCCAGTTGTACCTGTTGGTTTATTGTTTATAAACTTGTGTGAGCAGAGACTTCTTTTTGTACCTTATCGAGTTCCGTATTTTGTTCTTAAGGCACCTTTTATGTCCTCTAAGTCCTTTCTTTGTCTTACAGGTCCTTAACATGCCCTTTAATTCTTGTTGTATCCTGTATGCCACTATTGTGTCCTTGAGGTTCCTACGGAGTCCTCAAGATCCCCCTTGTGCCCTTAGTTCCCTGTTATGTCTCAGGGCCCCTATTGTGTAGGTTCTTACTGGGTTTTTCAGGTATTTACTGTGCCCTCTAGGTCCTTGTTGTGTTCTCTGTGTGACTTTTTTCTCTTCTGGGTCTCTGTTGAGCTCTTAGGGCCGTGTTGTGCCATCTAGGTCCCCATTGTGTCCTTTAGGAACCGCTGGGTCCTTATTTTGCCTGTGGGTCCTTGTTTTGTTTTGTAGGCCCTTCTTGTTTCCTAAGGTCCTTATTATCCTCCTCTACACCAAGGTTCATTACCAATGAAGCATGTGTGGGAGTAATGTGCATTAGACAGGAAAATTATTACAGAAAATGGGGATATCCCCCTGCCTAGTAGATTTCCCATTCATTGGTAGCCAACTTAAAGAGTACTGCCTAGCTTGATACATTTTGTATGTTGAAGTCTTCTCAGCAGGATTGGAGATTTATACTCGGCAAATTATCTGAATTGCAAGTGGGGGGCATGACTATTTTCATTCATTTCTGTCCTAGAACCTTCATTAAAAAGTCAATAAGAGGAGGTGTGCCCCTTTTAAAAGAGCACTTTATTTGATTGTCTGATATTTATTTAGTCTGGTAATTAAGGAAATACAGCTGTTTGGAATTTATGGTTTCAGGATTCTGCTCAAATTGGAATGTTTCAACCATTGTGAGTTGAATAAGAATTAGGCGATTGTCTATTTTGGATGTTGCTTAATAATAGTAATATGATACCTAAAATACTTTGCGGTTTCAAGAGTAAATATATGCAAGTCACGTATTTAATGTTCAACTGGCATTTCACACTGTTGGATTTTAAAAGCATTCTTATGGGTCTTTCAAAAAATGTTCAGAATGTACCTGCAAGATATTTTGTGATAAAGAAAAGTCAGTTTGATACATGAAAACACACAGATCTTTGAATTAATTCCTCTTGGTAACAAAGCTTGGGGGGAAAAATTATAGTTCAACTGAACACAGTTCATGGTTACTGTGACTGGACAAGTAAAATCTTGTTTACAAACTGGCCAGAGGTCATCAGCAATTTTCCAGTTTTAACAAGTGTAATTTTGACTAGCAACCTTGTGCTTTTCGGATGCACATTTACTGGACTTTAGTCAAAGATTGTTTTAAATTATGCATTCCTAATATTTAATCTTTCAATTGAGTGCATTTTTAAAGCAGAGATTTCTTAGCTTGTAATATGCCTTTGAGACTGTAAAATCGGAATAATCTAGAAAGTTTCCTGTGAGGGAAAACGGCTGTTTTTGTTCTTCCATTGTGTCCTAGGTGCTAGTGGCAATAACAATCCTGCCTCAAAAACATTTTTATTTGTTTATATTTTATTTTATTGGGTAGAACCAGAAGTACAGAGAAATCACAAGTGGACATTTTGTATGTCTTTCCTTTTGTGGAAAACCATTAAAAGTTCATTTAACTCCGAATTCTGGTTGTCCAGTTTGAATAGTTGTACAAAGGGTAGACTTTATTCCTGTAAGCAATTTAGGATTTAGTTTGATATGTATGATAAACACGTAAACGATGTAAGCCAGCTAATTTTATTAAAAGTGTGCATGCATTTCTAACTGCTGAATTGAAGGAATCATTGTGTAATGTGGCAACATTACAGTTTGTAGTCTGTACAAAGAGAGTATTTTTCCAGTTAAATATATATGCTGTATATCATAATTTATTAATTCTTAGTTGTAACATGATTGTGTTTAAACTCCAATTTTGTATAATCCATAATAGTTATATGATATGATAGTTACCATAATAAGAGGTATGAGTAGAAGTCTCCAACAAGTCTTCAGAAATGCACGCTGAATGCGATTGAAAAATGCTTGCATTTCTTTGCTCATGTGTTATTTGTTAGAAAATTTGGAAGCTTGATTGCTACACGTTAGATTCATTACCAGTGTACTTGTGGCGCAGAAAACAAGACGTTATGTAATTGGTGTAATGTAAATGGCACCAGTGTAAAAGTGGACGATTTACTTTAGAACATTAGAGAAGATAAGCCAATGCGTTGTCTCTCTAAAGGCCACGATTGTTTTGTTTTACGTTGTTTGTACAATCATTTTGTTTCATCTTGGTAATTTATGAGGCATAATAAGGTATGTGGACACTGATCAGATCATTTAATGATCCACAAGAGGCTTCCTTTCATATTAATGTATATGTGCTATAGCTTAGTTTGTAAAGAATGTAGAAAGAAAAACATTTTTCTATAATTTGCATGCAATATAACTGTGCTCATGCATTAGGTGTTAATGCTTATGTGGAACGAGGTTGAAGACTTTAGGCCTTTTTTGTTGGAAAANTTTAAAATTAAAAACCTGAATCGCACTTTGGTATTTCTTTGTTTTCCTTTCTATTCAGAGTGGTGTGCCATGTGATCGTGGTACATGACACGTTGCCATTGAAACTACATGTTTGGTTATTTACCAAAACTTACCTAATTTATTGCAGTTGGGAGGTCATTTGGTCTATGCTTGGTCCTTTGTACGGTATCAACAGGCGGCTTTTCTTTTAAGAACAAATACAAAAGGCAATACGGAGGTAAACTAGGAAAATATGGGCTCTTTATTTGTCAATAAGTAACACTGACGTGGTCAATAAAATATCACTTTCTTAACATAAATTATCTCAAATGTTTTTTTGATAAGTGCTCCAAAGTAAATGTTCCCAGGGCCACTTTTATATTAAGTTTGTTGAGGTGTAAAATAGGTTGTTCCACCCCTATGCCATTGTCCTCGGCAACATCAAAGAGACCGATATTGGCCACGTTCACACGATGATAACAGTATTCCACTGATATCGGTCTAAATGGTGTCAGTCGTCCTAGTTACAACTAAGGAGGGCATCCTTTGAAAATGTCCCAGGGAATTGTTTATGGAGTCGATATGAAAGGTTTGCTATCTGCGTTTGAGAAAATCCCAAAATCATATTTCCTATATCTACATATTCCATAGGCTACTTATACTTCCCAATTCAGATCGTAAAAACGATGAAACCCCTCAAATTAAAGCTACTGCAATCAGTATTTTTCTTCTGTAATGTACAAGAAGACATTGCTGCCTAATTGTTTTGATAAAAAATTTAATTGGGGGTTAATGGTACCTTTAAATGTAAGGGCACCGATTCAGTTTCGATCTGATAAAGGTTAGTGTAAAATATGCCAAAACGATACCTACTCACCCTGAAACTGAAAGTTACATCACATAAAATGAAATGATCTGTGAATATAATTGTCATGTATGGCGTAATGGTGCAACAAGGCCCATTTCATTTGTTTTACACTGTTAAAACATCACGCTTGCGTTTTTGTTTAACGGTCTTGGTACCAATCATCAATATGGATGTAATCGCCGCTCCTGGCCACAAATGGATATTCAAGTAGGTGTAATGTTTGTATTGAAACCAAGAGCGGCACCAAACAACAATACTCGAATACGTCACTTCAATAATAGAACCAGACAACAGTGCTGTTAAGCACTCTTAGTTGTTTAAAAATAAAGATATCAACTGTATTTTTTAAAAGATGGCGCTATGCATAGCCACTTCTAAGTCGACTGAATTGTGGTCAAAATATACAAACCCCTTTTCGATAGGCCCCTATCAGACGAACATTTACTTTATACACAAAATTTGTTAGTATACAAGATTTGCAATGCCAAATAAGTGGTTTTTGTCTCATTTCACATTTTATTTTGATTGTTTAAAACGCTAGCTATAAAACATGTAAAGCAATCTTTTTAAATTTTTGGTAGACGACATTGATTTTAACTTAAAACGCACCAATTCTTATCTACATGTACGTTGCATTATTAATTAAAATCACTAATGGTTAAAAAATAGTGCTCACGTGCCCCCCCCACTTTGCTTCAAAGGTACTCCTTGCCACCACCACCCCCCCCCCCCAAAAAAAGGGGGAAATGATGATAAGCAAAACAAGACAAAAGAAAGCAATTTACCATTCCTCTGCCCTAAATTGTTCAGGATAGTGAAAGTAAAAAAAAAAGAAGGCGAAAGTTCTGTTTTCACCAAGGTCGTTTGCCAGCTGAGTCATGGTGCATCATGTTAGTTCACTTGTCACAAGATGAAATATACGTGCATCAACCTCGGCATTCGAGCACCCTATTAAACGCACAAAATGATAAACACTCACCCCAGTATAGTTTATTTTTGAATTAAGAAAACCACAAACTCAGAGGCGGTGTGGCCATTGTCCCAGGGTAAGTTCACGGGGACTAGGTGGTGCTCCATCCAGGGGGTACATAAAACGTTTTTAAATCTTAAAACTGTGGTGACGTATTTGGGAAAATGCCCAACGATTAGGAGTGTTCAGACAAAATATGATTTGGAACGAAAGGAAATCGGTCTTACTAACGTCGACAATTGTCTGGAATGATTTACCAAAGGTTTCGAATCTCAATGGGATGTATGTACATGTTATATGCAGAGCTTGTGATTCTTTGTTCTTTTTAACTTCATGTCATGGACTCATAGTGCATTACATATTCACATTTTCTGTCTTAACAAGCACAACTCACAAAAAGAAAAAAAAACTAGAGGTAATTGGATTAATTAGTATTGATAAACTCAGATTGTCAACAACTTTATTTAAACGTAGCGGTCGCAATTATCGGAAGCTTCACGACCGACTAGTCCAATCAAATTTAGTTACTGTAACTATAACCAAAGGCAGCTTTATAACTGTGACAACAAAAAAAAAACATTTTGAATTAAGTTTCAGTACTTGAAGTACGCACGGTAAACAAAACAAAATTCTTTGTGAAATGCAAAATTCCTAGCCGACTAATCTTCTGTTTGCGGTTTACGGTGATTTGTGAAACGAGGTCTTGTGTGAAATAGAAGGTTTTGGACAATGGGTACCTTTGTTATAAACCAGAAACAGCTTAAATGAGCTGGATTATTTTTACTTTATGTCTTTTTAACATTTTTATGTCTCTTTTTTGACGTCATATATCAGTTAGACGTCCACTCCTTCCTTAAAATCTCATTTTACTTGCAGTAAGGTTTTGTGTTTTATATCTTCACACAAAATTTGGTTATCTTTAATGTCCATTTGGTGCCGCAACGTTGACCTCGCTTTTCTGTAACACCCACTCAACATAACGTTATAAACGTTTTTTATCTTAATGCTTTTCTGTGTTTTATGCGATGGACGTCAATGTAATTGTTTATTATTCGACACAGATTTAATTTTAAACCATTTACGTATATTGCCTATTCGCACTGGCAAACTATATGAGTGATGGTAAAAATTTATTTGAATTGTTGGCCATATACCAATGCGTAATATACCGATGTGAGGAACACCCTACTGTTGTATAGATTATACCTTACACGTATGACAAAAGCATGTGAAGTGCTCAATGCATATGATATAGACATACTGGGATATACATGTAGTATAGCTGCATTTTAGGGTGTTAACTGCTTACTCTGAAAAAAAACTTTTGACACGAACATCGAAGGAAAAATATTGGTATCAGTGTGTCTCTAAACTTATTCCAAAATATCTCATATTTAACAGACGGTATTTCGGTAGTTTACTTTTACGGGCTTATCTTTATAATTAATCTTAATATTGCAATGCGCCATGAGCACCTAAATGGAACATTTTTCAAATAATATCTGAAATGAATTTTTTTATTAATTGACAGTGACAATTCTATACATTGGCAATGAACTATTTGCAGAAAATGACAGAAGCATTTTAAACATACATTACTCTGGGAATAGTATCATACATGATTGCAATGTATGCAATCTAAAGTTAATAAAAATTGTGCATTCTGAGTGCGTTTTTCTCTTACATTATTGTTCAGTATATAATTACTACACAAACTTAAAATAGCACTGACACCTTTGACGCACTTAAATGATATACAGCATAGATTAAAGTCCTGTGTCCATTGTATCACTGCTGAAGGTACTCTTCGGGTATATCTAATGTTCTCTCACAAGAGTGCGTCAAGTGCAGTCGGTTCCATTCCTCAGTGGGCCGATTTCAATCTCCAATAGTCTTTGGATGCTGCCAGTGCAGTCCCCTTGGGTGGCCTCGTTACTGTCAGCGAGCCGTTGGTCATTTATCTGCTTCCCAACAAGACGCAGAGGTGGTCAGTTGTCTCGGTCAGTAGCCTTACTCAATAAATTGCTGTAATTGACCGCTTTGGAACTTATCGTGGGGGGTGGTTTTCAAAACGGAACAATGGTAAGTATGTGTTTCTCAACAAAAGAAGCGGCATGTGCAGTCGTTTGCTTACTGAAGAAACGAGCATAACGCCCATGAAAGTGACTCTAATTTGGACATATGTCATCGCCTTTTTAAAACAGCAAGAGATAAGCAAGGAGCATAAAGAGCAGCCATTTGCTTTCAATCAATAAAGATGTCGTTAGTCCTGGTCACTTTAAGTGGACATTTCTACAAGGGTGGTCTCCAGACATCAGAGAGACACTGGACGTAAATGGTTCTTGTTTACAAGAAACGTGGAGCACCATGACAGAAGTGAGCATTTATCCCGGTGAATGGCTGGAATGTGATAAAAAAGCATACAATGTGATAAAAGACAGTCCACCGTGCCCGTGGTCGACAATTACACATAACATCACAGGAGGTCGTAGCAATAACAGAGTATAGGAGGAAACATTCATCTGTTTCTTAACGAGACATATTATCAGTGTACCGACCAAGAGTTCATTACCCTTTTTACGACCGATTTGAATGGCATCCTTCAAGTATGCACTTAAAACGATGATAGTTAATTCCTTTCGCTGAACACAACTGTTCCGGTGTTTTAAGTTTCAATTCCTGCTGTAGTAATAGAGCACACTTATTCAAAATTATTTCTGGCATGTACATTTAAAATGCCATTGTTTTCTTGAAGAACGGGATGCCCCTCACATATTCTATTCTACAACATGTAAGGCTAAGAGGGGCCGTTTGGTTTCAAGCGGGAAAGTGCAATAACCAAATTTCTGACATCTTCCATAATTTTTCTTATTCCTACCCACCATTATTTTTTCATCTTTCACGCCCAAAATTACAACTTGTATAAAGGTATTTTTTTTGAAAACACATTTTCGGTACTTAACAGTGTCCTTGAACAAATGAATGTTTTTATATTTTATTCTATGTACCAATATCTTCACTTTGCGTAAAAAAACAATACTGTAATTGAGTAGGCGTAGGGAGTTTTATTACTTTATCTATTTGAACAAAACTGCAACTTGTACAAGTTTGTACTCATGAATTTTAATTTATGAGTACAAATTTGTAAAAGATGAGTACCATAGCGGTCACTTACAGCAGTTTGTTAAAACGAATATGATCATTTAAAACATTTACGATCTCTCATTCTGATATTCTAAAATATAATGTAATTACAATAGACCTACTTTTTTTAAATTCGCTCTGTGCATCTATTCCAACGCAATTTGAGTAGCTAATTCCTCTGTCACTAAGTAACTTCCCACAAATGCCAAAACATACATATTCCAACTGTCGTCTGCTGCCAGTCATTTTATCATTCGTTGACACACAAGCCAAAAAATATTTTTGTCTGATGCCAAAAGTAATCGTGATCGTATTTTACCAGATAGAAATTGCTAACCAGGTGACGACATTACGCAAAGGAAGCACGACAAGCATATATACATAATCCTGTTTAATCATAACACAATGCTGTATATTAATTAGACAGGTGTATAACTCATAAACAGTATCGATGAAAAATGTATATTTTTTTGTTTTCAAACCATCCGCGGAGCCTGGTGGCGCCATTTTAACCGCGTTGTCGTGGTCGTACAAGACACTGCGGTATTCTTCTTAACAACAAATATATTAAAATTTTGTGCATGGAGTAGATTTTAATAAAATTGCCACACACTTAATAATTAAACGCCTACGATCTGCGTTCTTTTCAATATTGCACATGGTGTTATTTCCGCAGTCGTAAATTGTTTTCATGATGATTAAAGAGACCGTTTATTTTGTAAAACGTCTGTGCAGAATAATATAATTAAAAAGCGATATCTCATAATAGACACATCAAAACACCATTGTCTACCGTTAGAATTATTAATGTTATTTTAATTAGGATTAAAGGGCTAATTTGTTCAAAGGTGTTAAAGACAAGTCAATAATTTGAAAGATGTTACTTTGAATTGAAAACCATATTTTATTTGTTTTGCACATTGCAAAGAAAAAAGTTGTCTTAACTAAATTGAAATAAGAGTGATTTTTTTTTTTATTTTGCATTTCCCTAATGTTTAAAGTCTAAAAAATTCCTTTTGTTTGACTTTTGTGTGGGCTGTGCGTTAAAAAAGATACATCGTGTGCGAGACACCCTGTCACATGCACATAAATGATGTATCCCTAATAGCAAACTACTTACAATTAAGGCTTTTGGTAAGAATCAAGCTGTGCAGAAGTGAGGCATAAGAACATCTTGCAAATTACATGATCAACTTAAATAGACTTCATGCTACTTGATTTCTCCGTCGGTATTTCATTCATGACATAATCGTTTCATTTGTAAACCCGTCTACATGCTTGGGTTCTATGCTTCCCAGAGAGGTTAGAACGGTTTAGGAAATAAATAAATAAATAAATAAAAACCGGGCGTTTTATTTACAAATCCAACCTTCTCCTTGTACGATTTGTGCCAAATCCGAATTATTATTATTATTATTATTATTATTATTATTATTATTATTGCTGTATGTCTTGATGGTTCTACCCCAAAAATCAATTAAAGGAATACTGGTTTTTCATAAGGTCTTTTGTCGTCCAGAAACAGAATTTTGACTGTGATACATGCTAAATTGATGTCTTTATAGAAGCGACAGAGTCACTTATTTCAATGTGGACATTCACAGCGTTCCGCACGCTAATTTTTACGGTTCTGCCTCATAAGCACTCTCACTTTATCAAAATGCTCTAAGCCTTCTTTATGTATAGAATGGGGTTGGGGGATGTATGGTCTTTGCTAAAAAGCGTTCTGCTCCACGAAGCAGTCTTTGTCCGACCCATTTAATACCTGACTGACAATTGCGTTAAAATAGCGCTTGATGCACGTTGTTAAAGGGAATGTTTATGGAATTTGAGACATAAAGACACTTAACAGAATATATAGGAAGTCTTTGACATTTACTCGGCACAATGATCATCACTCCTCTGAAGCAGAAACTCCAAAATGGTGGTCATAACTGTTGAAGCCCAATTTTCCATGGTCGATTTATTTTATGTATTCCCTTATTTTTCATTTACGGTAAAGTAAAATAATTTAAAATGGTTGTATGGTGGTATTTGTGTTGCCCGTCATTCGCGTAATGTTTTTTTACTTGAATGAAACTCTTTAAATCGTTTAAATACATTAAAAACAAAAAGAAATTTGCCTTCAAACATGTGAGTCCTGAACAGGAAGGTTACTATTGTTTCTTTTTGCCCTTTTCGAAACATTATGCACTTTACCAATTGAAGGGGCATCAACTTACAGACCACCATTTTAGTCTTACTTAATCCTAGAAAAATTAGTAGTCGTCCCATAAAATGAAGCATTGCGCCCGTTAAATGTTTATATTTTATAACAGCATTTTCTTTACAAGTCCGCTAATATGGATTTAAAGGGATAGTAACTCTTCATATGAGTTCTATATTTCACAATAAAACATTGTTAACAACTTATAGAAATATAATCTATTGTTTTACCACGAAAACGGCAGTTATAGCTATTATTCTCATATCTGAGCTTGTCATCGGACCACGTGACCTCCATAGATGGCTATACTCTGTAATAATCTCTTAAGAGATTATTGTAAAAAATAAAACTTTTTGGAAATAAACCAGGGACTAACTTTGAATGTAGAAATGGATTCATTAACCATTGGTAAGTATGGGAAAATTGTTGTTTACTCCAGGAAAATTCATTTTTGTCCAAAACGAACAGTTATCCCTTTAACTAAAGTATACCAAATTTTTGGCCTAAAGGCATTATTGTTTCGAACCAATAAATTATATAAATCTACTACCTATGGATCTTACTTAAACAGGAGTATACCATTTTTTGATCTGTTGGCAGTGTTCCCCCAGACTGTCCCTTCAGTCACATATACTGTACATGCACCGTGGCTCAAAGGTGAACGGGTGACAAATTCAGGGACAATGGTCAATGATTTAAACATAAAACCGTGTAACTGGGTCTCTCTGTACCGTGACCGCTTTAATGGTGGTCGACATGCAGACAACTGCGTTTAAAAGCCGAGGTTTATAAACCTCGTTCCTGGCGTCTTACGTGTTGTGTTTTAATAAATTGTCTTTGGTAGTAGTGATGACTGACCTTTGGGTCAGCAAGGATGACTGTTCTCCTTTTTGCACTAAAAACGTTACTTTGGTCACAGAAGTGTAGAGTAAAGTGCGACTACCCCTTCCACGCACGCGCAACTCAATCCCACAAACGGAAAGATACATTAATTCATTATAGGCCTATATTGCTAAGTTATGTTTTTACTAAAACCATTATTTGACAACTGCAACAGTGAAAAGAAAATATGGCCCTCGAAAATTTACATAGTGCTTGTATGTATGTATTATTTTTTTACATTTGATTATTTTTTGCCCTTATTTAAAGTTGGCACACGTGTTATGTGCTTTCTTGGTATATTCTTGTGGTCATATAGGGATGTTTCCTCTTCATGTGAAACTAGATAGATATAAACAGCCTGCTGACCCAGCTGATAAAAAGACTGTGGTGGGATATGCAATTCCAATGTAGTTCAAAATCAAATATACCTTCTTTTTCATCCAGGAACAATTCTTTAATGGAAATTTTGTTCAACAATGTCTCGGATATGCTATCCACTTCTCTCGAGTTCAATAATGGCGAAAAATAAAATGTTCTAATGACAAACGCGTCAAAACCTGTGCAAAGTATATCTCAATGGCCTTAAAAAAACTTCCAGCGCCACGAATTCATTCATTTACCTGTGAGGCAATTATGACTGTGCGTTATTTTTGTATATAATAATTTTGTTGTGTTATTTGGAAACAGGTGTCACGTTTATAAAACACCATACATGTATTTATTTATCTTTCTATCTGTTAAAGTCGCAGTATGTATAATATTTTGTTTATGTCGTGTATATTTGGTAACTATGTTTTGTATCCCCTTTTGAAGACATTATTGTTGCACTTGACCTTTTGACGTGAATTTACATGAAATTAACGTACACCATTAAAAGTTTTAAATTAATCTGAAAAAATTTTGAGGAATATTCTAGCTGTTCTAAGATTCATGATAAAATTTCCATCGTAATTATTTGATAGACTACCTTATTGCACTTCCATTTTATTAAGAACATTGTCTTGATTAAGGTCGAAAGACTGTGAGAGCCGCATTTAAAAAAGTTGAAAGAGGGCAGTTTATCTTAAATTTACGTGTTCTATACTGTAGGTGGACAAATGACATTTGAAGATGCATTACGTTTCTGACACGTTTCGGTAATTAAAACGTCCGTTAACGCAAGTAAAATCCGCGAAAAATCATGTAGGCCTTATGTTTATCAACATGATTCATAGGAAACCAATAGACAGGATAATTGATACTTTCAAGGACGAAAAAGAGAAAAAGGCTGATAAAGTCAGGTTACGCCACTTTAAATATCGCAAGTTAAATATACGAAAAAACGACACTTATAAATCGTGCAAAAAAATAATCACCAACAAAATGGATGTTAAGCACATATCCGCTCGTTGTTTCACATTGGTCGGAAAGGGAACCCCTATGAATTTGGTCAATTAGTAGGGAATGCTCTTATTTATTTTCTTACTAAACTTTGGTACACCCAAGAAAAAAAGAGAGAAATAATAGTGACACATATGAATGGCGTATGTAACATATTTGAAATAGTAAGGCAAATGAGCGTGTCCATTTCACTAACCGAATTCACACATGCCCTCACACACAACTATACCAAGATTAAGTAACGAGGTGTGGAACATGCTCGAAAGTTTTGAGCATTAATCGGAAAAGGAGCACCTGCCAATTTGCATAATATATCGCCTTTTGATATCTGATACGCAAGCTGCAAGTAAAAAATTCAAAATACGTCAGGGGAAGTGATAAAGATGCCTTTGCATGAAACAAACATGATTTTTATGCGCCTAAGAAGAATAACGGAAAAAGTGACACCTGCATGTAAAAATGAACAACTCCCCCTTCTTTCAAAACTAAGACGTCAAAAGTGACATTCATACACTAAAAACATTCAGGTGATTAAGTAAGAAGAAGACACTTTAACACCTCTGAATAAAAATTTCACGTGGGTTATGACCCAACACCGGAAGACAAGCACCTGCAAATATGGTTAATTTTTCTTATTAAAAACTGAGCCTCAAAAACGTAATATACAATGCATGGCAGGGGGATGATTGAGGAGTTTGAAAAAAAAAATCTGAAGAGACCCCCTCCTGAGGAGTGCCAGAGCGACAAAGCTGCGGTTCGTTGCGTCCCATGGAGATAAATGCCCCTTAATTTTGCGGTAATTGACATCATATAAGTTAAACTGCTCATTCCCCGGGACTTTTATCTGTTTGACAAGTTTATAGGGACGCGGTACTTCGTCAACTGAATTCAGCAACGCAGTTAAAGTCGTTCGAGTTTAGTCATTTGTTTTTGTGAAATACTCTATTGAAAGTGTTTACGGTGCATTTTTTCACATATCTGGATTACAAGGACAAAAACAACGCAATAAAAGGAAAACGTCGCGTTTTAAACATAACTGATACACATAGAAGACACCATAGCGATCGCCCGGGAAATGGATACGAGCATTCTTCATCGGGCTGCTGTAGCTGCAGCATGGGTGGCCGTCTTACAACTGACCCTGGTTGGTCATACGGACGCTCGATCCTGCAAACCATGCTGGTTGACCATGACCGGACCCTGCCCAATCGTCCAAGGATGCGAAGTGGTGCTGAGGCCGTGTGGATGTTGCCCCGAGTGCGCTCTCCCTCAGTTTGCCAGGTGTGGAGCATACACAGCAAGGTAAGCATTGTAGATATTACAAAATTAAATATTTATGTGTCTCAAAGAAAGAAGAAATTAATGCCACACGTGCACACGACCCACAGCGACACTTCGCAATGGAAATTAATGATCATGCAGTAGGTCTATCTTTAATCAATTATTGATATGAGCGACAGACTGCAGTACATTTCAAAGCCCCTCTCATGAAGTTTCTCTATAATCGATATTATTCAATAACTAAGTTTGGCTGTCGTCAGTATGTTGATTAGGAGACCTCAGAAAAGTGATATCGATCGAGATCAACGACACTAAAACTTTGTTTCTGTTGTTAAATAAACAGCGTTTTCATTCTTATCTGTTTTATTTCATTGTGCCCAAATGCAAATTGGGCGTTTTAACTTTACAAATGTTCCTAATTAAAATACGAAGAAACAGATTCAACCTTGGATGCTGTTTAGATTTGCATGTTATTTTTTTGTTAGAAATATACATCGAGCGCCCTCTTTCGTCCTAGGAGTTCAAAATTTAAAATAAATCAAAATGGCCATTTAATATTTCAAACTTCATGATATTAATTTAAGAGAAGATCCCTTAAGACATAACAGATACAGCTGTTTAAGAAGAAAAAAAGGTATTTTGAGCTCCAAAAATAACCTTAATCTTGATCAAAACTCCAAGACAAACGTTTGGTTTTCTTCTCTAGTTCCTTTCGTCACAATTCTGTAATATTATGGTTAATTTTTGTAAAAAAAAGTAAGTAAGAAAGGTGTAGATATTCTATCCTCATGCACAATATTGCTGATTTAACTTTAATTTGAAAAGTCTGATTGAACATAAAAATATTTGAGTTTTAGTTCCACTTTTCAAGCGATCACTGCCTCCTACCTTTAAAATTTTCGTGTCTGCACTTTATCATGGTCTTGGTTTCTTATAAACTGTCAAGATCATATGAGTGCAATTATATTCGCCTTTTTATTTTGCCACCCCAACCACCCATGTTGCCTAAAGGTGGGATACTGTGTTTCTCTTCAAACAAGTGGGTAAACAGCTTTTAGAAAGTCGTTGAGATCGGGTAATGGATCTATAGACTTGCTCCTAAAAATGGCATCGATCTATTCAGTTTTTACAGACTGTTTCCTCTAATAGATTTTTTTAACAAAAAAAAGTTGTGTACCATTGTTCTTAGGCAATGCTGTCCACAGCTGGGTTTAATTTATATATATTTGTAAATGAATAATTAAAAGAATAAAGAAAGTTGAAAGTCAGCTTGAAAAAACATCTTTTTCTTCAGTAACCTTCATTTTAAGTACGGCAGAGGACAATGTGTAATTTTCAGTGCGAAAGCAACACAATAGAAAATTTACACTATTATATTAGAAAGAGTTTTCAAAAAGTTAAAGGTTTTTTGTTAGTATTATCTGTATTACCGGTTGAAAATGCACCTTGTATAAACGACATCATAAAAACGTTCATTTGAGAGCAGATTCCATCAATGGGGATTCTACTTTAGTAGTCGAAGTTTTAACAACACAGAAAGCAACATACGTGTAAATCCGAGATTTCCGTCAGGGTATGCTAACTGCATCGGTGTAATGTTTGTAAACTACACCATTATAAAGTTTAATTGCGAAATTATGTGAGTTAAACTGTTCCATGTGAACAAACGCCTCCTTATGCATCATCAGTGGAGGAACACAGAAACATATGGAAGAGCACTATCACGTTCAGACGCATTCATTCATAAAAGTTCTATTTGAATTCCTGTTTGCGCATAACCTGACGATGTCATGCATTCACGCACTCGAATTACAGTAGTTTTACTGGAAGTAAAATTACACGTTCCGTACATTTTTGTCTCTAATTAAGACAGCATAACACGTGTGAATCATTTTGGAAAAGTTATGTCCGATATTTAATATGTAGAAGGTTAATGTTTTAATTATAAATCAAGAGATTAGTCACATGTCTGGCATTTTTTGTTTCGTGTCATCACGCCTTTGTAATGTGTGGCAGCAAAGGAAGAATAATTATTTTCGACTTGGAAAGTATTTTCGAACCGTACTTTTGAGAGACCATAAATCTGAAATCGAAAATAACGGCTTTAAAAACTATCTGACAGACTTAAGTGTACTTTGCATTATCTTTTTATTTAAAATATTGCTATTTGTCCATACTTACTGTATACATGCATATATTCGAACTTGGGTATTTCGCCAAGACAAATGAAAATATTTCAAATATTGCACATATTTCTTTCAATAACAAAATCCATTCTATAAAAACAGTATGGCAATTGGTTTACAAAACTATACTAAAGGAATGATTATTGAAAACTGTTTGATGAGCCTGACCAAATCCTCTTTTATATTGTCAGGTGTGCCAGTGGTCTGTGGTGCTACGACCTTAAATTAAGAAAAGGTTACCCAATAGTTCCACCAGATGGCTTCGACTTCAAGAATGCCTTTTGTGTCAAACTACCAGCAACTACCACCAGCACCAACAGTCCGGTTCCGGTCGACCAACCTGATAACCCTAAACTTCAGAATGACCAAGGAGACACTAATGAAATTGCAAACGACAGCGTTGTTATACAGATAGGGAATCACACCCATAACGGAACACTGGACGAAATTACCGGCATGCCTAATGGCACAATAATGACGTCACTTCCTCTGAAGACAACACTGGTCACAAAAACCTCAGCAACTAAAGTTACGCCACAAAGCAAAGTGAATAAACAAGCATCACCCACCGTTGCAACGAAGAGCTTTAAAGTCCCATCCTCAAATAAAAAGACCACAACGATAAAACCACCAACTTCAGTAACAACACCTTGGAAAGCAACAACCTCAAAGGTCAAGGAAACCACGGCAATGAAGCGCAAGTCGGGGTCAAGAGGCTGGTCTGTATTAGTAAGACTTTTGTCGGCACCTAAGAGAATTACATCCAGTACGACCGTCCCGGTGAAGGCTATTACCCCGACGTTCCGCGGTAACCATCTTAGTTCATCTACATCGAACTCGTCATCGACCAGGCATACGGTACCATCACGGTCTTCTCTGACCAGCACTGTGTCTTCTACGGGTGTTGATGAAACGAAGACGACAAACACGCCACAATTTACGGCAAAGGGTTCTCCAATGCAAGCCAGATTTACCAGCACAAAAAAACCGACAAAGATCTCAGAGAAAGTTTCCGCAACTGCTAATGGAACAAGTGCCCTGGTAAGATCAACAACGGCGCCACCAAGTGATACAAGTCGACAACAGGGATCCAAGGACCAAATGACCAGCGAAAAACAAAGCGCCACCAGGGACAATCCCTTACTAAGTCTTAATACAATGGACACCAAATACGTTCTGTTGCCAATGTCAATGTTCAAAGAGCAAGACAAGAAGAGCATGTTTGAAGTTATGTTTGGCAAAACTTTGGATGAGTTTCTTGGAATTGATATTATGGTTCCTCAGGAGAGAAGCGATCTTGCAGAGACTGGCTGAGGTAGTATTGGGCATAAATGTTCAAGAAATCAACATAACAGTGCCAGTATGATAAACTTTATTTCGGTACTGACAGCCACCAATTTCAGTATGCAATGTGACCTTTCTTCACCAACGAGGACATTCTATATCTATGATATGTTTGTATCTGTTATCTTTCATTCGGTTTATGAAACTGGCGGTGACTTGTCGTATCAAAAAAGGATATTTTTGAAAGATATAACTCGAAAGATGTTGCAAAGAAGCTTTATCACAGTCGAATATAGCGACTGGTCGGTGCCAAGTACCATTATATAAACAAAAAGACTGCATATTTCGATTTTTATCGGATGCCATAGCTGAACGTTCTGTATATGTCAGGGTAATCTTATTATAAACGTGTATGCGCAGTACTCTAACTACAGCCCCACAAATGTGATTGTTAGTTCTGCCTAACACTATGCCGGTGAGACTCAACATGCCTTAAAAAAGCATTAGAGTCAATTTAAGGATGTCATTCGATGTGATGTGTTGTTTAAATTGCTGTTCCATCTGCGTGTACTTCTTTTCAAAAGTTAAAATGTATATATCTCTAAATTCAATCAAAAGCAAATTATTATATTGTGAGGAGGACTATTTAGTGATTATTTGAATTTTGCTGTATCTGATAATTTGTGAGTAGTTTATAGGTCTTTTGCTTTTTGCCCAGCGATCCATTGGTGTATCCATCATATTGATTTGCCTGGCATTCTTTCTAAAAACAGTTATTTTCTTAATAAATCGAGGGATTTTTATTTGCTTACCATGCCAAGGCTTTATATAGAAGTTGATCTTTTGGATGCCACAACAGAAATGATTGTGGGTGTTTTTCGTTTCAAGCACATTTTACCATTGCTTACAGTTACTTAATATTAAGATTACATATATGTTTTTAAACTAAACGTGTTCCGTGTGTTCAGATTTTAGGTACCTTAAAGACTATCTACAACTGGTTGTGTCGAGAGGTAACCGCAAAAACGACTCGACTTCGACAAGAAACCTTAATTACAAAAAAAAAAAAAAAAAGCACTCTTCATGGTGATACAGTTACCTTAGATCATGGTAGTAGCGAATCATACTGTCTGTGAAACTCACAAACTGTACCCACCCTACACACACACACAAACACACACACACAAAAAAAAAAAAAAAAAAAAAAAAAAAAACACGTTTGGTTACTCCACCCGTTTCCGTTTCCGTGTATCTAAAAATAGTGAAATTATTCAAATCCGTCGGTCTGATAGCATTTGGATGAATTCCTGATGCCCATTATGTAGACGGTTTCAAATGCTATACGTTATATTGCACGTAGCTGTGAAAGGCATTTGGCACTTCATCACGTGTTTTGAAACCGCAATGGCAGCTGGTACCAGGTAGGCATGAAAATGGCCGCCTAAGCACGTGCCCAAACACGCATTAGAAATGGTAGTTGTCACAGACAAAGGTGCAATGATATCTGTAGCGTTAAATTTGACGTCACACTTAGTCTATCCACAAATATTTCATGAGCTGTTCAACGCTATCGATTTTGCCCATGCCACATTCTTAAGGCCTTAATTAGCGCCACGTTTTTACCCATCTAGAATAAACAAATAGTTGTCGTAATTATGATAGTACCTTTATTAGCAGCCAACCGCAGCACTAGTGCTCCTGTCCTTTTAAATAATTTTTCTGGATTGACGAGTTACTTATCAACTATATTAATTTATTTACTGATGTCCTTTAATAGGACCCTGGAATTGTGTTTCTGAACTCTATTGTCTTCCACTTTAATGCCCATTGTGTGAACGAAAAGAAGCCACAGCCACAGACTTATCAGCATTGATAAATATGCATATATACGAAAAAATTTGTTTAAGACAGAAAATCGGTAAAATACACCATGGACGCTTGGGAAATTGCTAACCTATTAAATATAATTACATATGTTTAAATAAAAGTCCGTTGCAGTAACAGCCTGGACAAATGACTTGCCTCGTCTGGAATATCTCCAAATGTACTTCACTGGCCCCAGGGCAGAGATCTTATAATCACAAACAGGATGGTTTGGTGGTACTTTTTTGTGTATAAAACTACATACAAACATTTGTCCGCTGATTTATCTTTAAGGTGACCTAATTGGATACCCATATAAAGCACAATAATCTCGTTTTAGAACATCAATAACTGACAGTGCCTGGGACAGGGGGTTTAAAAAACTCCCAGGCCTGCTCCAGGTCTGCTTTAATCAAGGTGCCATTTGAAAAACTTCAGCTATTTTCGAGATGCCGTACGGAATTACCAAAGATTGGCCGAATTTTCTGGCCATGACGCAAAATGACTCCTTGATAACTTTTTTGCAGACTGACGGCATTCCGCGGCGTGTGAACCTGTTTTTGCGACACTTTTAGATTTCAAACATTATTTTTGGGATTCCTTATTATATCTTGTACGTTTATATTTGTATAAAGCGGAAAAATAGTTTGGTACGTGTCCATATGATAAAATGTGTATCACAAATTACATAAATTACAACTGTATGTTTACATATTAAATCTTTACATATCAGAACTGTATTAGCAAACTGTTTTCATTCCATGTTTTCATCTGGACTACGGACATGTCACTTTGAAGTAAATGATCTACACGTGTACCTATGTTAAACGCACACCCAACAATAAGGAAAATGTAATTTCTTCTTGAGGAATAGATGTCAAGGACCTACCTTGCATACTTTGACTGCATTCTTCAAAGTTGGGCGTTGCAAATTTATCAAAATAATTCTTACCTAAAAAGTAAATACATCTGTCCATTTTATCTGCCTATGATCCTCACTACCCAATCACATACCTATTTACCAATCTATAAAATTTAAAGGAAGAAAATGTCGAGAATCTTCCCCCATACCAGGCAAGCGTTATACCAGAAAACGTCCACATTTTCCGAGGGTACCTTGGAGACGTACACCTAACAAGCCTTCAGGGTAGGAACTCGGTGAACCGAAAAAGAATCTGTGTGTGGCAGAAAATGGCTTCATTGTTTTTAAATAGACATTCTATTTGCTTTAAAAGTAAATAAACACCAGTAATGGTGTTGAGTAATGCGATTGTTTTAGCAAAACAATCTCCTTTTGCTTATGCAAAGAGCACGCCAATGAAATATTTGACAGAAGTATTTTAAGGGGCCCAGGCTCGTTTTGAAAAAAAAAAATAGGTGTTTCAATTTAGTATTTGGGAAATGTATCTTAAAAAGCAGGTTCTCCGAAACGTGAACGCCGGGGTGGAACTGCATTTGTGTTATGATGTCATTATTGTAGATGTTTAAATGACTTTTCTCTTCTAAAACAAGCTGACACGATTTACTTTGATTACTTTTGAAGGAGCTGAACATTTGGCAATATTGTTATTTGTTTGATCTGTTTATATTTCAAGATATATTTGTTCTATTTTAGAAAGACCCTACTTTGTCAATTATTTGATGGATGCGAGAGTGAGTGAGTGGGATTCAGTGTATAAACTAGTGCAAATTAATAGAACAGACCTGTTATATACCATATCTTTCATAATGCCCATTTTGTAAAATATCTCATTTGGCAGCGAATGTGCCTAGCTAGGGGCGACTCGATCATGCAATCGTGAAAGAAAGGTATAGAATGGACATATTACAATAATGCCGTTCTCTATCTTACATAACAACATGCCAGACTGGTATTACCTTTTATGGTCTGAGACGTTATGTTTTGATATTTCATCCATTCTCTTCCTGGTTACGCGCCTACGTCATGAAAAAATCTCGAAGTCCACACGTCTGAATTCCACACATTCCGAACCAGGAATGTAGACAGGTCCTAAAATATCTTTCCATTATTAGCACTTGAATCACGTCTTGTTTCCAAAGACTCCTATAGCGCTGGTTGAGGAAATACCGCACCTCATATTTATGTGGCATTATTTTCCCATTTGTGGATCACCACCCGAAGCTTAATAGCACTCATCCCCTATATAAGTCAGGCGTTAGGCAAACATAGTCAACCGACCACTGATTAGAGCACTTCAGCACCCAGAGAGCCAAAGACGACAGCCAGTGTGTTCTATTGAGAGGACTTTGAACATAATTTATTTTTGTGAAACATCATCGAATACTTTCGTTTTTGTAAGATTTTGCATTATTTTTGGTACAGCTAAGAACCTGACCTGAGCAGATATTAGTTTACAGCATTTGACAATTGAGACAGACGTTCCAACTGAAATTTCTTCTTCAACGCAACTCATCATTCGACTTTGCAAGCAAGATGGTTTCTGTCAAAGTTTTAGTTGGACTCACGCTGGTGGTTCTAGCGTGCATTACCCCCCTGACGTCGGCTATGGGCTGCGGACTGCCCTGTTCCCAGCGCGTGCTATCCAAATGTATCCGACCCACGGGCTGCGAGCTGGCCAAACGACCGTGTGGATGCTGCCCGACTTGTGCGCTGAAAGAAGGGGACCTTTGTGGTGCTTGGACGTCATGGTAAGAAGGTGGTTTTATTTTGGCTCTCCATATCTAATAAGTAATCGTTCATGTTTTAGACGTCAAGTGTTCTCATTAAATATCTGTAAATTAGAAATACTGTGACTACATTTTTGACAATTTTGTCTTCCAATATATAAAACGGCTACTTGATGAGTGCAAATGTTCCCATAAGTTACTAACGAAATCTAAAAAACATTTCGAATACATAATTTGTTTTTCAGTGTGTTACAGTAAAGGAAAATGAGTGCCTTTTCAAATTAAATAGAATTATGTGTTGATCATATCTCCAACAAATAAAACAGTTCTCAAGAAACAGACGATTACCTGACGTCAAGAATACAACTCGTTACTTTTTCCGCCTAATTTTTCTTTATAAAACGTCGATAAAAAGTAACGGTTATGGATTCTTTAACCAAACCCCTTTCATAGTTACTATGTCATAAATATAACCGCTAAAATGAAAGGAATTTAAAGGTCGGTTTTACTTACAAAATGTCCATCGTACCGTGAAAGGGACTGGCCAATTAATGAAGTGGGTAGAGTAACATTTTGCTCCCTTCTAAGTGGGTCAAATCTTGTTATTTTTAAATGTTTATTTATTTCATCGTGTATGTAGAAAATATATACGCGTATTATTAATTTAGATAGGTGTAGCACTCAATAGTCAGAATCCCATAAGATCACAAAATACTGTGCCACTATAATTTCGTTTGATTTTCAATATCTGCATCAGGGTCCATGAAGGTGGTATGCCTATTTCTACATATTTTGATTAAGCTCGACATTAACAAATTAATCAAAATCTAGATTTTTCAGTAAATATTCTTATTGTTGTCTTTTCCACAGGTGCCAGAAAGGCCTATGGTGCTACAGTGGTATGATGCGACTGGGCTTCGAAAGGGTTCCACCCGAATTGTTCCAGTTCCGTGGCATCTGCACCAAGAAGCCCGGCTTTGAGACTCACCATAAACTGAACGACCCTACCAACCCCACCAGCATCACCCACCAGGGCACCACTCTGCCCTCAGGCATCACCTACGGCAAGGTAATTATGAACCTTTTGTTATTTTGTTTTAGGTAATCTCTTTGTATGGCTACAGTCACAGTCTGAGTACAGTGCACTGCAGGCCTTTGGTTTTTATTTGGCATAGTGCACATCATGAAAAGAAAACCGTTGAAGCATAATATGCATAATTACATATTTAATAGATTGTCTGAAGAATAAATAGGTTCTCACCAAGCAGGGTCATCGAGATAATTGGTTCATCTTTTGACTATAATGAATATGTACACCTACAATATATTTTCATTACTTTTGGCCTAGTTATACCTCGAAGAAATTATACGTGTTCAGAGATTTTATGAATAAAAGAATAAATTTGGAAATGTGATAAATCTTTTAAATATTTTGTATTATATTTTTCTTATAGCTCAACCAAAGAAGGACCGAGGCTGCCACCACTACCACCACCACTTTGCCAACCACAACCACCGTCATCACCACAACCACAACCAAGACCACGGCACCACCAGGCACCACCACAAACGCCCACTCCAAGACAGGCACCTCAGCGTCTGACACCATCATAGAATCAGGACAGTTCCTTCTGGTGCCCCTGTCACAGCTGAGAGAACCCAAGAGACAGGAGCTGTTTGCTCGCCTCTTTGGCAAGCCTCTCCATGAGTTCAAGTCTTTGAGGCTGTTGGTGCCGTCTGATACGATCTCCAAAGAATAAAGAGTCCTGTGGACTTGTGTGACTTTCAATCATTCGTATTCATTCATTCATTCACCCTGTTGCGGGGCATTTGTGGGTCGTTCTTAGAGATTGTGGCTGAGACGGTCAAAACTCATTGACAATCCGCCGCCTGTCCGTTCAAGCACAAGAAGACTTTGAACTCTGATAGATTGAATCTTGAATGAAAATGACGTCAGATTGACCTCATATATGACATCATCAAGTTGGGATATCGACCACGTGACAGCTCACGAAATCCACATCTTTTGACTTTCAATCTAAGATCAAGAGACATTATATCATTTGGCATTAATTGTGTTTGGGTTTTTTATGCATTTATATTTTAAGGACACCGCCGGGCTTATGTTGCGACATAAAGCTTTGCAATGTCAATAATTTGAATATCACATAGAATATTACTCGATGATTAAAACCGGGGTTCTTTTTCTTAGGTATTCTGATTTAATGAATCTAAGCAAGAAACAAGAGGTGCTGTCACGAGGTGTGTGTAGGCTTACTTCATGCTGTAAATTAAAATGATTGGTGAAACAACAGTGCTAAAATTCATAGCGGAAAAGGTACACATTCAATGTATCGATATCAAACGAGAATCGTGAGCAACTGCCTCAACGCTTGTAGTTAGGGTATTTCTTGGCAACTTGGAGAAAATTTTGGAATTTCCAGTTTTTTTTTTTTTTTTTTTTTTTTTTTTTTTTTGGTGTTGTTTTATAAAAGCAACTGTACACTATGTAAATATTTAATTTTTGTAAATTGTAAATAAATATAAGCCAAAATGTGTAAATAAACAGTTTATAGCGAATTTCACTCGCGTCAGTTGTTTAAGGACATGATTGTGCACGTAAGTTTGCTAGATGTAATGTATGTTTTTAGTTCTGAAATATGTGCGAAACTCCTCTCTCTCTCTCTCTCTCTCTCTCTCTCTCTCTCTCTCTCTGTTACAGTACTATATGCGTACCTCTCAATGATGTCAAATTATAAAGGTGTAAATGAATTAAATTAACTGTTTCTGCAAACAAATGGAGTACCTAGACTGAATATTTGGCAATCATGACATATTCTTCTTTCATGAGGATATCACTGCATTAGTTGTACAGACAAATTGTAAGCACCATTGCGGTTGTTGAGAAGAAGCACATCCAGCACAACTGACACATTGTGGTTCCTTGCCTTGAAAGCAGCTATCGCTCTTCACGCTATTTTACCCCAAATCCCCACCTGCCTCCAGAGAAAATCTCCAGCAGAATTAAAAGCCAATAGCGCGCTATATAGTCCCTTTGCCCAGATGCTGAGTGCGGTAATTCCTCAACAAATTTTCAATTATCCTAGTGCTGAATGATTATTGTTCCACCAAGTCCGTTAAGTTCTACAGCGCATTAGAACGCAGAAAACCTGTTAATAATCTTGAGACTCATATCCGTTAACAGAGGGACGCGTGCCATAATGAACACGCACCACCTTATACTCACACCAAGAGTTATGAAGTAGACTACATTATTTACATTCAAATGAGTCATCTAAACCGGCAAATGCTTGCAGGAGAGGCATTAGTCTACGGCTGACTCAGGGTGAATATTAATGAAATACAAATGCAATAATATGAGAGAGAAAACGTCTGTTATGATTATTCACTTCAGTCAGACATGAAATGCACCTTCATAGCTCTCACTTTTCATGACCTGATGCTCACAAAGATAATGATTCATTGGCAAGCTAGAGGACGTATAACGGCGGATTGTTTCTAAAAAAAGCAATTGCCCCTGTGCGTTTTTGTTTTTAATAGCACTATGTAACTTATACCACTACATACATGCAAATCGATAAAGTTTGCAGTCAGAAAGCATCTTGTTCATTTAAATAGATTTTATATCTATAGACTTAAAGGTGGCCATATCTGATCATGACAAACGTCACACAGCTTTATTACGTACCAGTTCACGAAAACGAAAGTTATAAGACTAGTTTTCAAACTATGATATATGAACAAGAGAAGTTTTATTGTTTTGCGGTAATTGCGATTAATATTATTTTGCCTTTATATCTTAAAAAAAATGCCAAAATGCTTATTTTGCGACATAAACCGTTGCAATAGAAATAGAAGGGCAAACTCGAGTGCACTGAAGTGTATGATTTCAGTAGCCTTCGGAAATGTTCACGGGTACTGTCAGGATTACAAAAAAAGTCCTTATTTACACCTTACATAATTTTTTGGATAATAGATAAATCTTAAGTGTTGACTGACTAAATTCCTTGGCATTTACACACACAGATTGCTATCTCACCTCAGAAGCTAAAAGCGATCAGTTTTTACAGTAATCGATTATTATCCGCCAGTGGTTCGCCTTCTTTACCTTTGAGGCTCGGACACATTCAATGTGCATTTTCTAGGTTCAAGTTTAAATTCAGCGTACAACTGTATGTTTTAACATATAGGTTAAAACCTGTACTGTACCAACAGAAAATTTCATATTGGCTCCCCTTTCCATACATGTGTATGATAAGCAATGCAGCAGTAGCCTAATGTCAACGTTTCGTGACCAAATGCATATTCTTAATAGCATCCTTAACAGTTGAATTGCAGAACATATTCTCCATCTTGAAATTATGTGTAGTCCCAGTGTCACACTATTTTGCCCAAATTGAGTAGATAAAAAGCGAATATGGTGATTCAGGGCCGTAGCCTCCGGGGGGGGCAGGGGGGGCAGCTGCCACCCCTGGGATTTGAGGTGCAAAAAAAAATAATCGCAAAGGTAAAAAAGAAATTCTGATTGAGCAATAAATAACAGTTAAAATGCACCAGAATGCAGTATTATACATACAGTTTTTAAAATTTTTCCACACCCCCTCCCACACCTCCCCCCTCGGGGGCTTTGCCCCCTCGTGTCGGCTTACTGCCCCCCCTAGCATTTTGCTCAGGCTACGGCCCTGTGATTAGCTATTTGCGTGTGAATTTTAAGTAATAAGTCAACCTCCATATCTGTCCAACTCATAGATGGGGCATAGGACATAAGTTGAGAAGAGTTAAACGGCCAACCGCGTGTTTAATCTCCATAAAAACATTGGAGCTTCTTATTTTACATAACTGGTCTATAGTGACTGACAGCTTCCTCTCTCTGTCTCCCTCCCTCCCTCCTTCATTTATTTTATTTTATTTATTTAATTGTTTTGCTAAAACAAACTTTAAATATAGATCCTTTGCATATTCATATCTTTTTTTTTCTTTTTTTCTTTTGTTTTTTTTTTCATGAAAGGTAACGGTTCCTTGACCAATGCTTTTCGTGAAAGACTCCACAATTTCACTTTTATGCATTTTGTATCGTGACTGGGGCTCTGCAATTAGAAACAAGTGTTCGTAAATTGCTGTTTGTCACGTATATTAGATAAGGCCAAAATATACAGGCACTGTCCCCGCAGATAGGATCTCCTACCCCGTATGTTTTGGTGCTACACTGTAGACATGTAAAGGCGGCCCTGCTGCCATGTCGTACTTGTATGCTTTTGTCCTCGTTTTGGCGCTTTTTATGGTTTTTGGGAATTGTGATCGCCTTGGAAGGTAAGCGTTGATAAATATTAAATGACACCTAGACTATTACTTTCAAAACTAAAAAGAACGGAAGGAAGAAGGAAACAACTTACAAGTAGCTTAGGTCAATAAGCAGACGACATCACTGTACGCTCAATTAGCAATAAGAATCCTTTATATTTCTCCATATCTCTGATTTTTATTATTCCAAAGATTAACAGGAAGACAAATTTTTTATTTCAGATTCCGCCTTACCTATACTGTAACAGAGTTAACCCAGGCCCGGGGCGTGGGCAGGGTTTGTGGCTTTCCCCTGGAAGAGAGGTCTGGCAAAGTACACCGTGGTTAAGACGCCAAGTACAACTACTGAGACGAAAACGGAGGATATTATTGATAACAAACTATTGAGATGAAAATGTGGGATATTGTTGAACTTTTATTTACAAGTATTACCCAGAGAGCTGTAGCGAACGGTTGCTCACCAACTGCTCTCGTTGCTGAAAATAAAAAACAATATTGCCAAGATATTGCAACAGGAGGGAAACCCTGGGTCTTGAACTTCAGGGTTAATATTTCCAGAGAGGGGTCTGAGTTACGTTATAGATACCAAACAATATTACCAAGCAATTTTAAATGCCCAGTTTCATGCTGAATATTTACAGAGATTAGGAATTTTTTGGACATCGATAAATGCTTGAAGTTCCTTTCTGGCTCCAGCTTAAATGTTGTGCCTAGTGCTGCCATCTGGCGTGTATTGCTTCAGTTACATAATCAGTTACGCAAGTAGGCCTACAGTTACATGTACTATCAATCATGAACAGTGACGCAACGGCTCACCTTATCCAACCTGCGTCTCATCCTGAGAATTTATTAAGGAACGAAAGCCTCACAGAGAGCCTCAAAGATCAGTAGCATGATTCCCCAAATAACACCTCGCAGGGGGGAGGCAGACAGTGCACTGGCGGATCCAACATTTTTGTTTCCCTGTGCGAGTAGGGCCAGGATGAAAAATACAGAGCGAAGCGATGCATATTTAAACAAGAAATAAAGACAGTTACCTGTATATCTCAGGGATAGAATTTTTTCTCGTTCATCTTGTTTCTTTAATTTGATACTGTTTTGTGGAGGATGAAGGGATTCATTGCAAGCCAGGGGTTCTGGGGGTGTGAGCACGTGGCTCACTCCCCCCCCCCCCCCACCCTTTTATCCGGCTATGAGCGTGCGGGAGGTGGGAAGGGGGCGGAGTGGGATTTTTTCTATCTACTTAATCCACCTGTGATCAATCAACCACCACTGACACCGTTAGAGAATGAAAGTAGAACTGATCGCGAGAATGATTGGATATTGACATATTGTTAGTTTATTTCCTATTATCTTGCCTTCTGAAATAAATGAAAACACAAAAACATACACAGTCCCAAGCGCCTTCATATTTCACAAGCATTAATTAGCTGTCAAGGAAAAAACGAGATTGTATCGACCGCTACGAGATTAAATGCTGCAGGAGAAAGATGAGCCGCGCATCCACACAAAATCACTACTTTTGGCATTAGATGAGGCTAAAAATAAATAAATGAATAGAAAAATAAATAAATAAATAAATAAATAGGTTGTAGGGATGCTACAGGTGGATCTTTGGACCACGTATATCCCTTCAAGTTCCATAAAAAAAAGCTCTTAGAAAGAATTTTTTCACATTGCTGACACACCCTATACATTTTATAACTTCTTGCATTCAGGCAGCCGCAGCGGGTAGTTGAAATACACCGATTTCTTTCTACATTCTATTGATAATTTCAGGAAACTCTTATTAACGTTCATTGTCTTTTTAGTCTCCTTTTCTTCCTATAATTATCTCTCTTACTAGCAGTTTCTTCAATACTCTTGCGCATTTCTTAATTATGTGAACAAATTGAAATGCAACGCAGTGTTCATTTGCGTAGATATATCGATTCTCTGTCAGATTTGGACACATATATCTTATCTGTGTTAATTCAATCTGATACAGTATTGTCAAATTCCTGGAATGAACTCAAAGGTCGTTATGACGTTTTGCCCTACTCTGGGGCCCTGGTTCTTGGTATGTGGACTTTTTAACAAGCGAGGTTAAGTATAACTTGTAGCAAACAAACAAATCAATATATTTGTTTAATACAAAAGCGCTTTAATAAACAATATGTTTCTTTTAGTCTTTTCCTGGGAACCTCATCTGTCACTCGATGCGGTTTTCGGTGTTTTTACAACTTATCGTGTCCGACAAATCTAAAAAAATGATGTATCTTTTATCAAGTTTGTGAGTAATAGTAAGTCATAGTTTTCTTTTTTTTTTTTTTTTTTTTTTTTTTTTTTTTTTTTTTTTTTTGGGGGGGGGGGGCCTTTTTTTTTTAAAAAGAAATTTTTTTTTTTTNAAAAAATGATGTATCTTTTATCAAGTTTGTGAGTAATAGTAAGTCATAGTTTTCTTATTTTTTTTTTTTTTTTTTTTTTTTTTTTTTTTTTTTTTTTTTTTTTTTTGGGGGGGGGGGGCTCCTTTTTTTCAAAAAAGTAACTTATCTCTTTCAATCGTTTGAAAAATAATAGGCCTTAGTCATACAGTATAAATCTAATCAAATGCAGGCTTTACGGAGCTTTGCCACTTACAGTTTCGCGCACTTCAGTTTTAAATGTCACCTGTCAGGCCGAACATCTGAATAGATAAATGAACGGTGTCCTTACGGATATTGGAACTCTGCAGGGTTAAATAATCTATCATATACACGTATAGTGTCATTCACGCCAATCTTATTTACTACGTCAAAACGCTTCTTTTGCCCTGAGTTTCAAAACACTGACTGTTACTGTTCTCTTGGGTAAAACGCAGGGTGCAGTTCCTGGGTACATGTATAAACAAAAAAGGTCTATATCTCCATGACGTCCCTCCATAGGTCTGTATGCAGTTTATAATACCAATAAGTAAAAACAGCGAGAGATCAATAAAGTCGGCCTCATGTTTAGGCTGAACTTCAAAGAGCTTGTCCATGTAAGGGTGTGGGGAGGGGTGTTGGTGCATTAACCCAGTAAGAACTGATTTACAGAGTAGTGATTCAGGCTATAGGAACGTGGTACTGATTCGATTTTATCCCTAAATTAGCCTTTTACCTTAACCAGGTATATATAGCAATTTTTAGGACACACTTTGTATTGCAGGCTTTTGTTTCATAATGAAACCATATGTTTTGCTCTCTCGATATGGTAAACATTTTATTTGTACTTCTCGATCGCGAATTACTCATCGTGTTAAAAAGATAATTCAGAAAACGAACACTAGAGTGAGTAGAATACTCGCATATATACTCTATTTGGCAAAACCGTAATGTTCACAAGACAAATTTCGGGACCTTTGGGACCTATAATTATCTTTTTCCAGAGAATGAAACGGCATTAACTCCTAGAATGCATCCTGAATTCAAATTTCCCCCCAAAGGACCCCAACAAATCACCAGTCATCAATTCGCGATTCCCCGAAAGGCCCTCGCGTTCTCATCAACACTTCATAACTCGGTAGATTATCCATATAAATATAGACCACTGCCATTTAAGCACGTGGGAGTATTTTTAGACGCTGTTTAATGAACATTGACCGAGGAGAATTGATTTTGAATTCGCCCTTTTGGTATAGACGTGGACAGGAAGCGAAACACTTTTAGCTGCCGGTTGGCGATCGAGAACGACACTAGTGCTCGGTGAAAGCTCTGTGAAGTGCTGAACGGGAGAATAATTCTATTTTTGCGACACCTGGGTAACTGCCAGTTGTCCAACCCCTCTGAATATTGGCATCCCTGTGTACTGAAAGCACACGTATCGATATTGGTCGGAGCAACAATTTCACATATTCATAAGTGGAAATTCATCGCACTGGAAATTCATCGACCAAACGGCCAGTAATACTGCATATTATTGGAATTATGAATAGGAATCTGCTGGGTTTTATACGCAGGATGACTCTGTTAGCGTGTGTACATGTGTACTAGTACCACTGAGACAAAAAAAAAAAAGAAGCACAAGTTAATCGGTAAGTTCATTGCGTGTGTTATTTTGACTTGTGTTTATATATATGTATATATATCTGAACTATTGAGACAAACAAAAAGCCTAGGGCAATCGGTAATTTCTTTGTGAGTGTTGTTTTGACTTGTATAATTTTGAGTCACACTTAGTACAAGAGAAAAGAATACATCGAAAACGAACATATATATATATATATATATATATATAACTTATATATAACTTAATTACAACCCAAAACTCACTGAGACGAACGCGGGATTTCATATTACTGAGATTCTGGATTTGCGTCATGAATTTCCTGTGGCAGTGCTTTTATGTGTTACGAAATTGCTATGAATATGATTGGATCAGTGCCAGAAACAGCTGCTGGTTCTTAAGGTATCGAGAAAAAAATACTGATTATTTAAAAGTGCGGGTCCATATTGATGTAACAGTCAGTCAATGCCACCAGTAGTGTGAGTTATTTATTATTTTAATTTGGAAAACGGTGTATTCTCCCGATAATTTACTCACTTTTACTTAGATTACGTAATAGTGCTTAATTTGTGTTAACAAACGCGTTTGTCTTTAGACTGCCGAATGTACAACAGATCGATAGCAAATTCAATCAGTCTGTAGCAGATGCATTGTAGATACGTTTTCTCTTATCAAGATAGTTTCGTCTTTCTACTCTTCTTTTGAAAATCGTGCCTCTCCTACCGGAAAGCACCTTAGGAAAATCTTGGATGTTGAACCATTGTTTAAACAATTAAAAAAAATCAGTATAAATCACTACAGCCAAATCGACCAGGCATCACCTCTCTTAGTTACCTCAGATCAATATGTTATGTAATTCACTTACAACTGAGACAGCATTTCTAAGCAACCTTTAACAAAAGAGAGGAAGCAAAAATCAATATAAGATCTAAAACGCTTCTAATCTTAAGTTTTCTGCGCGCATCCGGATTTTAGAGGCATAGCACCCTGAGTATGTTTTACCGGTGTGACAGGATTTGTAGTCCGTTAGGAACCGTAGTCCGTTCCCCATTACTTTGAACAGGTGATATTCGTCTCATATGCTAAACCCCGATACTTCAACTAACCCTAACCTGTACTAATCATATGATACCCCGGACTTCCATTCATAGGACTACCATTCCTGTCACACCCGCTTACTATACCCGGTATGTTCGATAAGTTGAAACAGTGTCAGCACAACGAACACAGACTTTGAAAATTTCAAGACAGTAAGAGGTTTTATACTAACTTTTACCCTTTAGCTTTTTCTCGTTCTAACTCTAATTTTTTTTTTAATTTTTATTGTCTTTTATTCATTATTTAATTGAAAATTTAATCTTCATTTAAACTTTGAGTAATTATCAACTGTAACGCTCATAGAATATTCAGGTCACAAATATCGACTTTGACTCTCAGGGTTTATTCGAGTCACGCGCACCAAATTTGACTCGCAGGGTGTATAGGGCCTACCTTAAACCGCAGACATCAAATTTGCAACTGATACACAGGGTGCATGCATGTCACAAAGAAAGGAAAGAAGGCCTCGAGTTAGTCGGTCGGTTAGAAATCAAAAGAAGCGATCAGTTAATTCGTTTTCTTTCCCTTGAGATTGCTCTGTCCTCAAACGCACTCTATCTTGTTAGCAACTCGTGGATGTCACATTAAAAGTGTAATATAATAAGAGAAGAGGCGTTTGCAGGCTTCAAGACGAGTCAAGATAACGAAAATTTATGACACACTTCACAAAAAAAAAAAAAAAAAAAATGCTTAAGTCGATAAATCAATGTTATTATACACCTTGCAAACAGAATTTTCGGTTAGTTCACTTTTTTTACGCATGTTATTTTATATGTATATGTCTTGAGGCAAGACCTACAACACTTTCTAATGCCTTCACATTTTTTGAGGTGAAAGTCATCTTTTGAGTCTGGAGGAACTTGCAGATGAGTTATGTTCTCTTCACTCTCTGGTATCCAGGCCGAGGATAGAGATATAAGAAAAGTGGCAGAGAAAGTATACTGGCGCACTGGTTTAATAATTTTAAGTGTCAACATTTTCTCCATAGAAAGATAGGAAAAGGGGAGAAAAAAATATTTAACAGGACAAGTCGTAAAGTAAAAATCAAACGCAGATGTGGATAGTCAGTGGGAGAGCCGTCGCAAAACCCAAATTTGACGCACGTCGCCACATTGTGTTGCGATGTTCCTTAATCGCGATTGCACTAGATGAGATTGACCAAACACTGCCTTGCAACAAACAGCATCGTCTGTGGAGACTACAGGCTGGTGATTGTTCTAACAGCCTTCCGGGTTGAATGAATAAGGGCCTATGGCCTTCTTTTACCAGTATGCTCCCAGATACAAAAGTTGCTTGCACTTTAGCACCGTTTAAGACTGGAAATTGATTTTATTTTGCGTCACCAAACGCTTAGGTTACAAATGGACCCCATTGCGCCGTAGTAGGGCCTAACTGAGTCGACTTGCGACACCTTCCAGTCCTCTTTTATGTTCGAGGTTGCTTTTATGAGAATATAACTTATTTCACTCTCTACTTGAACCCTCTTAAGAAAAATATTCATAGTAATGAACTATCATTTTTGCCCTCATGTACTTTTTCAGACATTTAGTTCCCACAAATTTTTGGCGTGCGTCTTGTGTTTAAGATAACATCAATTTGGGTATATAGCGATAAGTTGGTGTTATCTATTACATCCGTACATGAAAATTTTAGAGAAGTACGCATGTGCGAGTAGCCTACTTATCGATTTTCAACTCTCGGTTTTAAGATTATGGAGTTCATTTATACAAGGCGAGACACTCCTTGTGGTTTCTTTTATAAACTATATTGATATAACCACAGAGATAAGCTATAGAGAAACAAGCGGAAGGAATAGAACAATCATCATACAACTGTTTTGTACAATTTGTTTGATATTCAGATTTATTATTTTAAACGTTTTTTTTTTAGTTTTGAGAGTTGGATACGTTGATCAGACGATTTCAAAGTCACCTTTTNAACAAATTCTTCCCTTCCCGATCCCCGGGCAGCTTTTCCCATTTCTTCATATTTTAAAGAAAGATAATATCCCCAACAAAAGCGTTTTGAGCATTAGTAATAAGTAAAACCTTTTGCTGTATTTCTAGGCTGCACCGGTTTCGTGCGGACTCGGCAGCAACGTGATTATATTTACTTGACCTCTGACCTTGTGACGTCACGATCCTGTGAGTGAAACAGAGGAGAGCCGTGCGGGAGGGCAAGTGTACACAATTCACGGTGTCTGACCAAAGGTACCCTTGGTCCATGCGACTTCAGACGGTAAATATCTTTATTTTACATTTCACTATACAAATTCAGTCTTATCAACATATAAATCACAGTAAATCCTAGCAGACGATAAGCCGAATGCAGTGATATCATATTTGACGTTCTTGTACTTTTTTCGTATTTACCTGCCGGCGTTTTAGAAGCAGAGATTTATGGATTGGAATTTCAATGAGTTTTACTCAAAATACTTCTGATTTTAAGGAAACTCAATGGGAGATAAGACAGGACAAGTCCCTGATGATGACGGAACCAGGGACCAGAGACCCCCTGACGAGAAGAATAAGCCGTGTGCTGAAGAAAAAGATGGCAATGGAGTAACGGTGTCAAAATTTGATCTGGACGAAACAGACGATGAGATAAAGCGCGAGCAGTGGTCCAGTCCTATTGAATTTATTCTGTCCTGCATTGGCTTTGCCGTGGGACTCGGCAATGTATGGAGATTCCCATATCTCTGCTATAAGAACGGTGGAGGTAAAAAAAGTCAAGATTTTTTGTTTTACAAGTTGCAACAATGTTATCTTTCAAAATATTGTTGATCCTTTTAGTGATTCATGCCTTTTATTGTTTTTTTTCCTTTTTTTTTTAATTTCATAATGTTATTTTAATAGAGCTTTGCTTGAGCCTTCTCAAAATAACATTATATGCACTTGGGTTCAAAGTTCTGTAATAAGAGGTAGAGTATTCTAGCTTGGGGGACTCCACATGCTTTGAAATGGTGTAAATGAGCATTGGGGGGATTTACACGCAAATATGTAAAGATTTCTGAATAATAGAACAATAAGCTGCCGCTACTCAGTCAGGTGTATAAGTTGGTGGAATTTACACCTGCTTCACTACTTCAAAAGATGTTTAGTTTAACCCTTGCAATAGCAGGTCTTATACAAAATGTCAAAATGCTACAGTAAATTTCTAATAAGGTTTGTATAACTTTGCAAGGTCACAGTTTTGTGGGAGTGGTGGTGTGTTGTGTTCTTTAGAACTATCTGTAAACAGTATACACAAAGTGAAGATAAAAAGAAAAACCTCAGTTATTTCCAGGCAGTGGTTCTAAACTCTCATATCAGATGTGCAACTTGTTAATCTTATTGAAAAGTGTCACACCTCAAAATTTCATAATAAAATCCTGCAAATTGTAGATTATTACCCTACAAGTGCTATAACTGTCTAGGGAGGTCTTTTGGCTTCCAGACTAATATAATGAGGATTATTTCACTGCTATTGCATGTGTCACTGTGAGAAAATACGGTGCAGCATTTTCCAGGAAAGTACATCTACATAACAATATGTCCATAAAATTACTCATTAACTGAAGCCTTAGACTTTCTTATTTGTTATTAAGAAAAAAAAAGCTTATGTTTGTTTTCTCTTTCACTATACATGCATCCTATTTGAATTTTTTTTTTTTCATTATGGTTATCTTTAGTGTATAAAGTTATATTGCTTTTCTTGTGTACCTGGTTTCATTGTTTGTACATCCCAGAAAGCAATTGAAATTATATATTTTAAAAGTTTCTGGAATATATTGTGCATGTTTTATAACGAGAAAGGCATGGCTCAAGTTTCAGGTCCAGAGTTGCTCCTTTTTTTTTGTGGAAGTCAACATTTATCCTGAATATTATTTAAAGTAGACCGAGATTTTTGTCTAAAAATTGAGACCAGCTTCCGGGTCTAAAGTTTTTATGTGGTATAGGCCCCATTAAAATTCTGTCACAGCGATGTACATAGACTTGGGGAAAAGTGCTTCTCTAACCAGTCCTGACCGCTTGAAATGCTAGAGGACAGGCAAGATAGTTGAAACAGCAGGTCCTCTGGACTAGCTGGCTAAGTTTAAAAGGTTTAAAATACAAAACATCATGATAAATCACATATAAACATAAGCTTAAAGATTCAAAGCTTCAAAGATTGTTAGGAGGACCTGCAGATTTCTTTTAGTTCAGACCCTCAATTTGGATTTCAAAGTCCTCCAAAGTTTTCCCCATGTTTGATTAATATCTTGACATGATATTATGACTGTAAACTGATCCTCATTGGTTTGGTTTTAGATCCAGAACAACTGTTAAGTTTAAGGCACTTATGGAAACCTTGAAGATTTTTCCAATCATGTTCTTATTGAATAGGTTAGGTTTCTGCCAGTAGTATTTTGTTTGGGCTTCATTAGGTAAATGAATAATGACAGTAATCGAGGTACGTATACTACGTATTGGGTCAGCTTATAAGGTAGTGTGTGATTTGACATGGAGTACATGAAACCAGAGAGAATTCTAGGAAATAGGAGAAAGTTCATAAATCATGCCAGTTTTCTCAGAATACCAGTGGCAACATATTTTGTCAAGGTCAGTCTGAACATGCAGCTGTTTGTACGGTTTCAAAAAAGACCCTCTCTCTCGAGAAATTTTTAAAAAATGCAGAAAAAAATGATAAAAATGTGATACCCATTGTACTGATTCACTTAATCTATATATATCTTTGCTATTTTATAAAATATTTTACTTTGATGTAATCCACATCTAGTGCATTTCTTTCCATAGAAATGGTAATTTTGATACAACCACTTTTTTCTCCTTATCAGAAGTTAACTATTATTTTGTAATTCCTCAGAGGGATAAGACTACTATATCACTCTTATCTCGAACAGGTCAAATATTTAGAATGGGATTAAACCCTATTGAGATGACAAGAAAGTATGGAAAGGTATGATTTCCTTTGGGATAGATTATCGTTAGTTATGGGGCAAAAATGAGGTTGTGGTGGGCAAGATTCTGCCTTTGGTCACGTAGTACAGTCTGAAGAGTGTGCTTAGTAACGTCTGAAGAGTGCAAGTGCCGTCTGTGTGTGCTTTAGAGCCTTCTTAATTCGTCCATTTCTGGGACAAACAGGCCCAATTAAGTGTTTGTGGCACCCTCCCTTAAGTCACTTAACCCCCCCCTCCCCACAAAAAAAAAAAAAAAAAAAAAAAAAAAAAAAATATATATATATATATATATATATATATATATATATATATATATATATATATATTGGCAGATGATTAAAATGTGTATTTCTAAAGTGCCTTACAATATACTAGTATATAATGTTCTCTGAAAGTGAGTGAAATGAGCTGTTTTAATGACATGAAAATGCCCGTGTTGTACATGAACTTTAACTGAGAAGTAGGTTAACCAGAAAAAATTATTATATAACAGGCGTCAAAGATAAATACCAGGCAATTTTGAAACTAAAGCTGCCTGTTCTAATTGTCTGTGGGAAATTTAACCAAAGAATGCTGTGGACATTTTTAATTTGTTCAAATAGGAAATGACAACAAAGAGGTGAAGTAATGGCTGGGATATGGTCAAGCAGCTGTGGGTAAAAATAATTGAAACATTCTTACTTGTCATGGGTAAAGAAAGTGCCAAGCTTGAAAAGAATTTTGCAAAAATTGATCCTGCCCTTCCCCCCTGCTCTACACTCGCGCACACACACTGCGCCAGATTAGCTTATAAAAGTGAGGAAAAAAAGTGTGTGTGTGTGTGTGT
>NW_019773603.1:119337-136512 GCF_001039355.2 Lingula anatina | reverse complement strand
AAAAAAAAAAAAAAAAAAAAAAAATCTGAAAGCCTCACGCCCACACAACAACCAGTGACAAGCCTGAAGATATTTTCTTTGGTTTGTGCATACTTGGCTTATCAAAGTATGCATTCAGACAGGGATAAGCATGGACCGATATAGGCCCAAATGACTGACACACACACACACACACACACACAGGATGCTGAATGTAATTTACAAGTGATTTAGCAGTGTCTAGGCCAGATTTAGTGATGCCATTAAGACCTTAACCAGTTGGGATTTATTTAATTTATATACTAGTAATTTATATGTCTGAACAGAGGAAGGGTAGAAGGCTACTAGTCTTGGCTGAGGTGAGGATATTAGACTACAGGAGGCATCCTGGGTAAAGTGCTCTTCCATCACCTGTCCTCCCTGGGCTTGCTGTGATCTCCAGCCAGATCAGCTTACTGATCTTCACCCCTGTGATCTTGTAGTGATGAATTACTACAGGCTCTAGTATATATGCTAAGAGTGTGTTATTTGTAGTTCTTGATCATTAACTTATGGGAGGTATCAACCTAAACCCACCAGCCCACCAAAAAAAAAAAAAAAAAAAAAAAAAAAGGAAAAAGTGATTATAGATTACTCTCTGTTGAATAAATTTTAAAAAGTTATAAAGTGGTTGCCATATAATAAAATATGTGGAAGTTGTATTTGTTTGAAAAAAAAAAGAGTTAATTTTTAAGATGTATTTTATTATAATACTTAGTAGTACATATGCTTATTATCAGACTAGTTACACCAAGATAATACTTCAAACAATACTGTGAATAAAAATGAAAAATAAGAAATATGACAAATTGGAAATTAATGATGTTTCTTATTCATGTATAATTTTGATTTATAATTGCTCAAAGTTAATATATATCAAACTTCACAGAACAATTCCAAGGAATGCTACTTGCAGCAAAAACTACCAAAACTGAAACGAACATCTGTTTCCAAGTCAGAATAATTGAAGAATTCTGTTTTTATGCCTCCAGTCTGCATGTATTTTAGGAATGACTAAATGACTTTAACAGAGCAAGAGATTCTCCTTGATTCCAGAGATTCCTTGCCTGGCCAATGTTTTGATCAATGACCCATTACCAACTCTAAATGTCCAGTCTGGACCAGAAGGAGCCTGGTTTTACAGAAAATCTTTGATAATTTGACCTTCACTAAATACACAGTAGCTGTGGTGAGTGGGTAACCTTTAAGAACTAGCATACCCAATCAGTGCTACTGGACAAACTAAATGATAGACCAACCATGATCAGGAACTGGACTGGACTGGGCCTGTTCACATACTGGACTAACTTAGACCATTCAGTAATGTTAATTAACTGCATTGGCTTGCACTGACTTGGCTTGTTCACAGACTGTATGCTTAATTAAATACACCAGTCACTATAACTGGTCTTTTCCATGCCTGTTTTTACACTTGCTGTAGACTAACTTATAGACCACCCAATTATATATATATATATATATATATATATATATATATATATATATATATATATATATATATACACAGGCATATATATATATATATATATATATGTGTGTGTTAACTATATTGACTGGACTTGGCTTGTTCACATACAGTAGTAACTGGGACCAGTCACTGAGTGGACTATGCCATGCAGTAACTGGACTGGACTTGTTCACATACTGGACTAACTTAACCAGTCTCTAACTGGACTGGGCTGGGCCTGTTCACATACTGGACTAACTTAACTAAATGAACTAACTTAGACCAGTCAGTAACAGCTGGGCCTGTTCACTTACAGAAATAGTCTAATATGTTACTAATCATTACCAGTTGAAAGATTACATATAGTATTGTAGGTTCAGACATTGTGCCTATCTCAGTATCTGAGTCTTTTTTCATCTTTCACTGGTTTAATTGTGAGTTCACAATACACATACTGCATAAATGAGTTAAATTGATCAATCATAAAGTGGCAAACCACTGTCAGTAAAATTACTACATGTAAGAGTCATGGGGAATTCAGATACACTGTACAGGCACGTTTCATACCAAGTTTTACCCTTAGTGAATTTGATTTAAGTACTACTTCTACTTACTAGAAGAAATTTAATAAACACATTATTAATTGTCATCAGAAACAAAGAACCAAGATCGTCATTGGCACTAGTTTGTGTTCAGTGTATAAGATATTGAGGGAGGAAAATCAATAAAGTGAGGAAGAAGGACTTGATACAACACAGAGGGCCTCAGTGCTACATTAGTACTAAGTACTTTGTAGAAAATTACAGATTTCTGGTATAAATTGAAAGATCATGTCTTCAGTGATGACCTTCTCTTTGTCCTTCGTGCTGAATCTGTGCATGGTAACCTTAGACCGCATTCCCAGAGATAAGATCGATCCAACTAGATCGACCTAACTCCCTGGGGGTTCACGCTAAATAGCTGTCAGCCGAGCGGGCACGAAAGTTAATTACCCCCTTACAGCTTGTAGTAGGCAGGACGGACATTTATTAAATTAAGCCGGATTATCTGACAGTAATCTGGTGAGACTCCCCAAGGGGATAGATCGATCTAATATCTATGGGAATGCGCCCTTAAAAAATTGATTTGTACAAACTGGTGTCAATCCACTGTGGGGCAATGTGGTTTAGAAAGGAGCTTTAGTCCCCCTCCAAAATTGGTCTAAACTCTTAGATCAAATATGTCATTCCAGTTTGACCCAAGGTAATTCTGTAAACCGTGACCATTATTTCAGTTAGATAAAAGTTTCTGCCTGTTTTATAACAAGAAAGATGTGGCTAATGTTTAAGACCAGTAACTTTAGTGAGTGGACTCATCAGAAAGTACATGTATATAGTAAAACAAATGATTGGTCTAAGAGGTTTAGACAAATGCAAGGCCCCTGTTGTTCAAAATCTCTCATGTCTCAGGGAAGTTGAAATTTCCTTATAAGATTGTCTCCTTCAAAATCTCTCATGTCTCAGGGAAGTTGAAATTTTCTTATAAGATTGTCTCCTGTTTCAGATGCAGAAAATCGATTGAGATTCAGTGCCGAAGACAAATGTGTCTCCAGAGAGAATGGTGCTGATGATTTAGTCTAGCTCTTGAAATATGAAGTGACATTTGAGATTTAAACTGTCCGTTTGAGTTAATAAATTTTAAATGAGAAGGAGACAGCATGTCTGTTTTGTATTGTAATCAGGTGCTTTCATTTCTTAGCTGATAGATCAGTAATGAGTGCTTCATTTATTGATGGTTGAGTTTTAACAGTTATTTACGGATCCCTGGTGTGAGACTCAATATTGTCCATGTTTAGTTGACAGTGTTGTGAACTTCATAAGGAACAGTAAATGAATGGCATTTGAATGTAAAAAGACAACAGAAGCTGCTTAAAGTTGTATGCTTCTCTCTGAGAGAAAGAGAGATAGAGAGAAGTAGGGATGAGGAGAAATTAAGGGACATTATAACAAAGAAAACACAAAATTACAGTTAATGATGTTGCAAATTAAATCAATATGGATTCATCGAAAATCAATCAAAAACATCTTTCGAAGTAGACTGGGAACCTGGCTTAATTTCGTTTAAATTGCAATATTGGAAATTAGTCATGCATCTACATGTTAACGAGAAGTGTATGCGAGCTGCACGTATGAGGTGCACGCACTGGCACATCAGGAAAAGTCATCATGCAAAACAACAACTCCGATATCACCTCAGGTGCAACATTCGCATACATGAGAGCCATAATGTGAGAAAATTGTCGTCCAAATTACCTGCTATTTTCATTGCAGTCTTCTTTTTTGCAGTATTATTTTGTGTATCATGTGGTAAAACAAGTAGAGAATGTGAGAGAAATGTGAATATTGCAGATATCACTAGCAAAGGTCTATATACGGAGACATTAAGTGGTTGGCTGCTGTTGGCACCCAGAGCCAAATTTTTGACTTATGTACAATAGGGATTTACTGTGCGTATCATTTTACTGCTGAGCTAGAAAGCAGGTGTCGGTTTTATAGATTTGACAAGTTATAACTTAGTCATTCTTGGACACATTTAAATGATTGTAGTATTTTAGTGATGCAAGAATTTAATTAAAAGAATGAATAGTAAGCCTTTGGTGAAAAAAAAAAAAAAAAAAGCAAGAAAGAATTATACTAAACTGAAGAAAATGCAAGAGAGTGAGGAAGTAATGAAGTGGCAGACCTAGGGATATGTGCACATGTAAAGGGATAGATAACTTCCCAATTTACTTTTATTGAATGTTAAGCATCCAAGCAAAAACTCAAAATTATGCAATTATCATTAAGTTTGAACAGCAAGTCAGTGAGTTATACTTGTGTGATTGTTTACATTTACCAGTAGTTGGCTTTGGCTCATGAACATAAATGCGCTTCAGTCTTTGCTCTTGACTATATATCATTGAGCATTCGGCTCCTTCCAAAATATTGCTGTATTTACTTTGCAAATCAGTGTCTAAATATCTCCTTGAGGTATTAGAACTAACTTTTAAAAAAATTTGTGTAAATATCATTATATGCATACATAAACACTCCTTCAGAATGTGTATTACCAATCATGTAGAAAATTATCCTGCAGGGAATGCATGTAATGTTATTTGGTATTTATGCTGAAGAGGCCCAATCATCAGCCACTTTGTGTATGAAAATACTCATGATGACTAGTCTCACTGTCTCAGTATAAATTTGCATTGACTTGATACATGTAGGCGGTGATTCACGCCATATCCAGTTATTTGCATACACATTTTGTGAGCAAAGGCCCCCCGGGATTATACCTTTTTCTGCTGAGACAAAAAAAATCCGCCCAGGCAAAGGAGACAGACGGGCAGCGAGACTGAAAAAGCCCTGATACTACTAAGTTTGTGCACAAGGAAAAGTATAAAGTTTGCAGTGGTTATTAAAATGAATACTACAGAAAGAGATGTACCCACCTCACTCTGTTAGGGAGGGATTTTTTCTGTTGAAAATTGGTTTTTATCCCCTGGAGTTAACATTTTTAGGTGGATGTCAGAGGATAAGAGTTGGGCTGTAATTTGGCTTCTACATCTATCAGATGTTCACATTTATAACACAGTATTGCATCTGATATATTAGTCTGTTGACTGAGTGTTGAACTGAAAAGATAGAGTAACAGCAAGTTGATGCTAGACATTGGTGCTAAGAGGTAAAGGTGAAAAAACTTGCCTTAATTCACACTGTGTTCTTACAAGGAAGGAAGCAGTGTGCAGGTGGCTTAAACCAGACGTTCAGAGATCTCACTGTGAACTTTAAAAGTGCTAGTTCACTCACCTACATTACTTGTCACAAACACCCTGCACTACAGGGTGATCAAAGTGACTAAAGGATATCAATGTACTAGTATGCATTTTGGTATCATTGCTTTGAGTTGTTGTTCAGGACACAGGTATATTATATATGCTCCCTGAAACGTGTAGGTCAGACAGGGTTTAAGGGCAGAGGAAGCTGTAAAGGTGGGGGAGGAGGTGAAGGCGGAACTTGTACCTTCTCACATCTGGGTTAACATGAGCCACAGGTGTGTACTGAAAGAAATGGGCCAAAAGTAATACTAGCTCTCAGAAAAACCTTAGATTTATGCCCAGATATTTCTCCTTCTGTTTTAAATAGATGTTGTCAACTGAGATATTAAGTAATAAACATATAGGTCTTTGACGTTTGTTTTCATTCCATCTTTCAGGGGCATTCCTGATCCCATACAGATATTTCTCCTGTTTTAAATAAATGTTGTCAACTTAAATATATATATTAAGAAATAAAATAGATTTGTGACATGCTTTTTAATTCTTTCTAGGTGCGTTCCTGATCCCGTACTTCATCTTCCTGGTGGGAGGAGGCATCCCTGTCTTCTTCCTGGAGGTGTCATTGGGACAGTTCATGAGTCAAGGAGGACTGGGGGCATGGAACATCTGTCCTGTCTTTCAGGGTAAGGCTCATCGCACGTGTGTGTATGTGTGTGTGTGTGTGTGTGTGTGTGTGTGTGTGGTGTGTGCATGCACACAGGTAAGTATATACATGAAAGTATACATACAAGGACTAATTAACATACACATGCATGCAAAGTCACAAACATACTGCTGCAGTTCAGTTGTTAATGTAGTGGGTTAAAATTCTCTCTCTCTCTCTCTCTCTCTCTCTCTCTCTCACACACACACACACACAGTAATTCAATTCTAGTGGTTCAGAGACTCCAGAGATCTTTGATTTATATCCATTTTGTTCCTTTGTATCTGATTCAATGACGCAAGCAGTGCCCTCTTCAGTGTACCCAGCTATACATTTACCATGATTGTATTACAGTTCATTTATTTGATTACGTGATGTATAAATCATTTTGCTGCGTTCCAAGGGCTTTGACTAAGCAAGTAATTTTACATAGGTTTTTATATGTCTCATATCTCTTGTTCATGCCAGAAAATGCATACGTTTCACTTGAAATGCAGTAGGGCATGTAATTTGGAAAAAGGTGTATTTACCCACCACATTGTTATATGCTAGGATCTGGATCCTAAATATATGCATGTGTAAAGGGGAAGCAACTACCAAGTTTGTTTAGTTATCATACAAGTATTGCTACTAGTGTATCCTTTTGGTAAATGTCATGTTTTTTTTAGATATTGGCTGGCATATACAAGACATGCAATGGAAAAGGATGTGGTTGAAAACTACTTGATTAATTAGGGTGGGAGAGGGAGGGGGGGGATACAGGGTAAATTATTTTTATCGAAAGCAAATTAAGTATAGATATAACATGAAAACAGAAAAAAAGGATTGATCCATTTTACTTTGATCATGTGCAGAATATACACGAATGAAATTTTAATCACAGGAGAAGATGACATTGAAGAGAAAAGAGGCTTATCAAGCCACAGTAATTTTAGAATAAAATTGGTCTACTTCATTTGAAGTCATAGACATCATCTAAAATTTCCTAGTACCTAATAACATAAACATGTAAGTATTGAACTGAAACATAAGCCAGGTTTTAAGTGTGATGAAATAAGGCACAGTATTTCATATTGGTCTACTACCAATTTACCTTTGGTCAAAGTAGTATAGACTGAAATTTTGGTATAGAGTTCAGACCAGTTCCATTGTGAATTAACCAGTTGGCCCTTGGCACCTTGACTTACCTGTACTCCGTCTCACACCTGACGCTGATCCAGGTAAACCAGTCTGACTTCCAAGGTCATTCAGATATAGCAAATTACCCTTCTTACATTGTTCAAGTGTCTGTCAAGAATTTTATGTCTTCTGAAAAAGCCAGATAGAGCTGCCTGTATTCACTAATGTGAAGTTTGTATATTTTTTGGCAGAAGACCATTAGGCAGGCAAATAGACACCTGTTGTTGGAGTTCCCTGATATGTAGAACATTTCCTTCCATCCTGAACATCTCACAGCCATACATGTGTTGTGCGGGTATGCATTCAGTATTTATGTTAAACTGTTTGTTCATTTTTTTTCAGTTCATTTGATGCCCCATGCTCCCATAATTATTACCATATAAGATTACATAACTCTGATGGGGCATGCTTTAGTGACAGCTAGAGGTGAATTGTAATCAAGCTGATTCAGCCTGGCTAAAACTATACTTGGAGGTCAAGGCTTCCTCAGCAGCTTTCGCACAAATACTAATGTGTGGGGCAGAGATTACACTTTGAAAGTGGAAGTAATTTGTATAGATTTATATCTGACCCTTGTAAGGCAAAGTAGACAAATTGGTTGGAGGAAATAATCCATTTAAACAAACTTTCGATGGCCTATCCATTAAAAGTAATGGGCATGATAACATTTTATACATTGGTGATTATATTTCTGTTGACAGACCAATAAACTTGCAAAAAAATTATTGCTAGTTAATTATGAGTAAAATTTGCCATCCATCTTCATTAACAGTCACCTTCTTTAACAGCACTTGAGTATGTTTTTATACTTAACACTGTTTTGTGTTTAAGCATGGCATATGTATGCCATTTTAAGGTTAATAAACAGTTATAAAAGTCTATTTAGAAGCTTAAGGTTTGTCTGCTTTATTTTTTCAGATTATACAGGTCTGTAAGTAAAAAAAATGAATGAAAAACATAGTCTTGAATTTATGAATGCACACATGTACTGTCTTAAACCTTAAGACTGTATTGTTCTATATGAATTTTGGTATTCGCAAGCACTCATTACATGAACTTATTTTAGTTATTGTGACATAAAGTATAATTTCTAGGCTTGAGCATATACACTTGCTTAGAACCTCAAATGCCAATCACCATGGAAACCGTTCATATTTATTTTAAGAAGGATCAAATATAACTAGTACCACTAAATCAATGTGCTATGTGCCAAATGCATGATTCCTGCTTTAAATAGACTGAAACCTATCATTATAAAGGTGTTGACATTTTGCTTCCTTTGCATTGATTGGCTGGTAATCAAATGAATTTGGTCATTCTGTTGGAATTCAAGGAATAAGTTAATTGTACATATACTTGTATGAATGAATAGTATCTAGGTTGAAGGATAGCTGATATGTATAGACCCCGACCCCGCATTATGGAACGACCCCGGATTATGGAACAAAACCGGAAGTTTGCTCTTTTTACCCAGCATGCAGAGCGTAAAAAATCCCCGTTGCCACGAAAGTTTCAAGCGTCTGCTACAATGTATCAAACGCGCTATGCAGACGCATGTTACGACCTGATACAATAGAAGTGTTAGCGTTTGAAAGTTCGTTGTTCTCAAATTTGATAAAATTAATAATGAACTTACGTTTATTCAAGCAAGTTTTAAGGCCGTTTATCGTCCGCTTTCGTCTGCACGTGTTACTGTCAGTTTCCGATCTCGATTTCTAACTTTTTCATACTGGTTACGGGTAGGCCTACATCGATCGCTGTAGACGTAAACACGGCCGTCTTTTACTGCTATAAGTATTGTAGCCTAACTTGTCTCATCCCTTAGCCTATTGTTTGTATTTCTTGTTCTCGGCTTAATGAAATTATTTCAAAACATCCACTTTCAAGAGGTTGAAGTAGGTTATTCCAAGATCTCATAAAAATGCCTTTGATGTTGCATAGCTGTGGGTGCTTTCTGCTCACTGTAAACTGCCGCTAGAGAACGCTACGAGCGCTATTAGACTCAATTAAGCGACTTGTGAAATAAATAAATTTTTTCTCACAAAATAACACTTAATGTTGACTTTTGTATTGACATTATGAGAGAAAAAAATCGTTACTGACCTTTTTCATGCTCGATAAATTTCAGCATGTCAAAGAGGAAATTATAGGCCCACTCTTATTCAATATCAGAGGCGGCACGTAGGCCTATAGGGCCTATTTGAGGTGCCAAAGAGGATCATTTTAAATCATATTTCAGGTAGGCCTACACAAATGACACATGATTGATCTTTGTTTTGGNCCATAGATTAGATCGACCTACTTTGGATCGACCTAACTCCCTGGGGGTTCGCGCTGAATAGCTGTCAGCCGGGCGGACACGAAAGTTAATTGCCCCTTACGGCTTGTAGTGGGCGGGGACGGACACTTAAGGGGGATTATCTGACGGTAGTCTGGTGAGACTCCCCGCGGTGATAGATCGATCTAAAGTTGTGGGAATAGACCCTTAGAGATCAAGCCTTCCTCAGCAGCTTTCGCACAAATACTAATGTGTGGGGCAGAGATTACACTTTGAAAGCGGAAGTAATTTGTATAGATTTATATCTGACCACTTGTAAGGCAAAGTAGACAAATTAGTTGGAGGAAATAATCCTTTTAAACAAACTTTCGATGGCCTATCCATTAAAAGTAATGGGCATGATAACATTTTATACATTGGTGATTATATTTCTGTTGACAGACCAATAAACTTGCAAAAAAATTATTGCTAGTTATGAGTAAAATTTGCCATCTATCTTCATTAACAGTCACCTTCTTTAACAGCACTTGATGATGTTTTTATACTTAACACTGTTTTGTGTTTAAGCATGGCATATGTATGCCATTTTAAGGTTAATAAACAGTTATAAAAGTCTATTTAGAAGCTTAAGGTTTGTCTGCTTTATTTTTTCAGATTATACAGGTCTGTAAGTAAAAAAAAATGAATGAAAAACATAGTCTTGAATTTATGAATGCACACATGTACTGTCTTAAACCTTAAGACTGTATTGTTCTTTATGAATTTTGGTATCGCAAGCACTCATTACATGAACTTATTTTAGTTATTGTGACATAAAGTATAATTTCTAGGCTTGAGCATATACACTTGCTTAGAACCTCAAATGCCAATCACCATGGAAACCGTTCATATTTATTTTAAGAAGGATCAAATATAACTAGTACCACTAAATCAATGTGCTATGTGCCAAATGCATGATTCCTGCTGAAACCTATCATTATAAAGGTGTTGACATTTTGCTTCCTTTGCATTGATTGGCTGGTAATCAAATGAATTTGGTCATTCTGTTGGAATTCAAGGAATAAGTTAATTGTACATATACTTGTATGAATGAATAGTATCTAGGTTGAGGGATAGCTGATATGTATATATGAGAGAGAGAGAGAGAGAGAGAGAGAGAGAGAGTTTGGGGGGGGAGAGAGAGAGAGAAAAGAAGGTGAGAAAGAGAGCAAGAGGGAAAGAGAGAGAAAAAGAGAGACAGGGAAAAGAAAGAGAGAGAGAGAGTGTTGACTAAGTTGCAGGTGTTGATGTGGAAGGCACTGGATGGCTCAGGTGTTACAGATCATTTGAAGGATGCCTCTAGAGTGGGAAGTCATGAAATTAATTCAGTTTCTAAGAACAAACAAAACAACCAATTATTTCCACACAGGTTAACCTACATATTCACCAATTTCTTGGTGATATTTGGATACGGTATACCTTGACGTAGAGGTGAAAGTGGCAGGCATTTTTCAAGGAATAATTTAATTTTTGTATTTATGGCAGTCCATTGATCCCAGCACCATGCCTGGTTATTTGTCAGCCTTGCTGTCTCCTTTTAAATTTTTGTTCAGAATATTGAATTTCATTATCATATTGCAGTACCGGTACATCGTTCTGTAGCCTCACTGATTTTGTCATAACTGCAAAGAAATAAATTGCAGTTCGTTGTAATGCCAGTTAATAACTTTTATTATTTTGACACGAAAAGGACAACTTGACAGACACATGTAATGTTTTTAAATCCATACTCATATCAGCTACTAAGAGCAAAAACTTCTTGAATCTGAGAATTCTGTACCTTCTTTTAACATAATGGTATAAATCTTGAATAATACAATCATACCAGTTGGTATTATTTGACCAAGTTGCTATTGTTACATTTACCTCTCCCAAAGAGGTTAATATGCTTTTGCCAATGTTGGTTTGCTATATTAGCAGCCTAAATTAAAAAGATATTGACAGATTTTGATAATATTTTTTGTGGAGGAACAAAATAGTCTAATTAACTTAAAATCCTTTCGATTTTGTTGGTGTTCCATGAATTTTATCAGTTAATTGATATGAATTAGAATAGAGTTAGCTTGTTACAGCTCCGTGTTCTCTGCTTGCGTGCTTTTTTCAAGTTGAAAATGCTTTGTAGTTTTGTCATGAAAAGTCAATATTGAATGTCGGCCTTGAGAGTCTCAAAGCCCGTCAAAATTTATGCATCAGGTGTTACGCAACCCAGATAAGTGTGCTCTTGAGAGACAGTTTTGTAGTACCAGTATATATATATATATATATATATATTTGAGGAAAGGCTTGTTTTGGTAATTTAAGTTGCTCTGTTGTACATTTAGGCTGTTACTCTCATGAGAGGTGAAATAAATGAATTTCTGGTCTTGAATACTGAAGATGAAAGAATCTTTTGAAAAATGTCGAGTTATGTTAACAATTATAATCATATGATATTGATAAATATCAATAAATGATTTTAACAACAACATCATTATAATCAGAGATAGTTATCAGTGTGATCAAGATTAAAAGTGTGTTTGCCTACAAACATTATCTNTATCTATTTACTTTTATTGTATTTGTCACACTTTCGATAAATTCTTTGTTGGTGGTGTGTGAGCTGTTAATGTTAATTGCTAGTTTTGTTATCATGAATTAAAGATTTTATTTTGAATCATTAGGCCTACTGGTGTTGTTACATGTACCTGAAGGCTGCCCAAATGAATGATCGATGATTTTTAAAATGAGAAATATCAATATTATTCTTTCATAATAATGAATACAGTATTTTCAATTTGGCATTTTAAATGACCAGACTACTTAATATCGCTTCGATACTCCGACGTAGCAGCAACTTCTCGTTTTGTTCCATAATCCGATCAAGGCAGTGGTAAATGAGTGGACTATTCCATTTTTTAGCAATATTTGTGTTTAAAAGTAAAAGACCAACTAAATATGAATAACAACTGCTGTTATGTTCATTGATATTCGCAATATAAAGCGCATTTGCCGTTTTATTGTCTTTTATAGACCCCCTGCGCTACATATTGCCTTGCATCTTATCTAACAAACTCTGACGCAACGTTATCTGCGCACTTCCGGTTTTGTTCCATAATCCGGGGTTTGAGAACAACATGAAGTTAACCATTATATTAGCGTTTTTCTCCAATAGTAACCCCAATCATATGGATTAAGCTTTACAAGATAGTAAATAAAGCTCTATCGTAGCTACATGCAAAGTATTAGAGGTTAGTTTACGTTCATTTTTATACACAGACTGTGCAAAGCCGAAAAACGTCAAATATCGTTCCATAATCCGGGGTCGAGGTCTATATGAGAGAGAGAGAAAGAGAGAGAGAGAGAGAGAGAGAGAGAGAGAGAGTTGGGGGGGGGGGGAGAGAGAGAGAGAGAGAGAAAAGAAGGTGAGAAAGAGAGCAAGAGGGAAAGAGAGAAAAAGAGAGACAGGGAAAAGAAAGAGAGAGAGAGAGTGTTGACTAAGTTGCAGGTGTTGATGTGGAAGGCACTGGATGGCTCAGGTGTTACAGATCATTTGAAGGATGCCTCTACAGTGGGAAGTCATGAAATTAATTCAGTTTCTAAGAACAAACAAAACAACCAATTATTTCCACACAGGTTAACCTACATATTCACCAATTTCTTGGTGATATTTGGATACGGTATACCTTGACGTAGAGGTGAAAGTGGCAGGCATTTTTCAAGGAATAATTTAATTTTTGTATTTATGGCAGTCCATCGATCCCAGCACCATGCCTGGTTATTTGTCAGCCTTGCTGTCTCCTTTTAAATTTTTGTTCAGGAATATTGAATTTCATTATCATATTGCAGTACCGGTACATCGTTCTGTAGCCTCACTGATTTTGTCATAACTGTAAAGAAATAAATTGCAGTTCGTTGTAATGCCAGTTAATAACTTTTATTATTTTGACACGAAAAGGACAACTTGACAGACACATGTAATGTTTTTAAATCCATACTCATATCAGCTACTAAGAGCAAAAACTTCTTGAATCTGAGAATTCTGTACCTTCTTTAAACATAATGGTATAAATCTTGAATAATACAATCATACCAGTTGGTATTATTTGACCAAGTTGCTATTGTTACATTTACCTCTCCCAAAGAGGTTAATATGCTTTTGCCAATGTTGGTTTGCTATATTAGCAGCCTAAATTAAAAAGATATTGACAGATTTTGATAATATTTTTTGTGGAGGAACAAAATAGTCTAACTAACTTAAAATCCTTTCGATTTTGTTGGTGTTCCATGAATTTTATCAGTTAATTGATAGGAATTAGAATAGAGTTAGCTTGTTAGAGCTCCGTGTTCTCTGCTTGCGTGCTTTTTTCAAGTTGAAAATGCTTTGTAGTTTTGTCATGAAAAGTCAATATTGAATGTCGGCCTTGAGAGTCTCAAAGCCCGTCAAAATTTATGCATCAGGTGTTATGCAACCCAGATAAGTGTGCTCTTGAGAGACAGTTTTGTAGTACCAGTATATATATATATATTTGAGGAAAGGCTTGTTTTGGTAATTTAAGTTGCTCTGTTGTACATTTAGGCTGTCACTCTCATGAGAGGTGAAATAAATGAATTTCTGGTCTTGAATACTGAAGATGAAAGAATCTTTTGAAAAATGTCGAGTTATGTTAACAATTATAATCATATGATATTGATAAATATCAATAAATGATTTTAACAACAACATCATTATAATCAGAGATAGTTATCAGTGTGATCAAGATTAAAAGTGTGTTTGCCTACAAACATTATCTGAAATAAGGTGCACAAAAATGATATACTGCTTACCACCCTTGAATGAGCTTATTATTTGTTCTCTGAAGACAGGAAGGAAGGTGGGGTCAAGAATGATCAGCACTTCAACTGCCCTGTGCAAAGGTTGCATGAACACCTCTCATAACTTAATTATCAACCATGCTTTTGGAAAGGTTCAGGTGGAAATATCAGTTAATGGATCTGTCTCTCCCTCTCCTGGAAAACATGTAATAGCATATAACCTGGGAGCAGGCTTCCTGCTAGCAACATATGTGCTGACATAATATGTACCTGTATATGTGGAATGCTCATTATTGTATATTTGTGAACATACACTTTTTTAACCGGCCATTTCAGGGCAATTCATATTTGTATCTTTTTTTCCTTTATGTACTACAGATCCTTACCAGTACTTGCATTTCAGGGCACTTCACATAATAGTATACAGTTGATTTTTTGTAATGTATATACATCCTTACTCATACAGGTTATTTTAGGGCGCTTCTCATGTGTAGTTGTTTTCTGAGGTGTATTTCCTTACAAACACCTGTCATTTCAGGGCACCTGTATTATCTTAGATTAGAGAACAGGTAGTTATCAAGGTGGATGAGGTCAGGTTGATAAATTTTTGGGGTTTGCCAAGTGATTTTAACTGACCCAATAATGAATCGTTGACAAAAATAAATAAATTAATTAATTAATTAATTGATTAAAAAATAATAATTTTTTTTTAAGCTGAAGTTACATTACATCCTTCGTTTGGAAAAACAGACATGCACAAACATACACAGTATGCATGCTAGTGTGTTTTTCCGAAATTGTGCATACAGTTTTGATGTTGTCTAACATGTGTCAATAAACAATTGTTTGACCTTCAGTCAAGTGTTTGGGAATGCCCTTGTGCCACTGTTTATACAGATTTATGGGACAGATCATGTTTTTCTTGTGAAAATTTGTTTTGAGCAGCTAGCTATAGCTAAGCTACGTCAGAGGAGTTGAATAGCGAAGAAGTCAACAAACATATTTCTTCTGACACTTGATCTGTTCATGGAGGGAAAAATTGGGGCAAACAATTAGTAAAACAAGAATGAGCCCTATGTGTTTGTATGTCAAAGTGTGATACCTGTAATGTTTAGTAATTTTTTATATGCAGACTGTATGTGTCTAAATGCAACCTGATCACTGTCTGCGTCGTTGCCCTCTGATGCATCTGACTATGTTACCATTTCAGCATTTCAACCAACATAAGGCATTGCTTAGAAAACTGACAGTTCATACCTAACAATTATTGTCATATTTCAAGTTATTTTTCTATAGCAAGCCAAGCTTTTCTATAATTGCCTTTGTAAGTTAAACACATATTATAAGTGTTGGCTTTTTCGTGTGGCAATTTGCTGCTGTGTATGAAAATATCTTATAGTTAATCCATGTTTTTTTTTTTTTTTTTTTTTTTTTTTTTTTTTTTTTGTATGTTGGTAATTTACATATGAGAAGCAATTTACACAATTGCCTGAGAGGCAAGTTAAGCTCCTACTTACCAGGTATCACTTTACAGTTTGTGCGGTTTTGTATTGATTGCCTGCACAGCCACACCTCATTGTATTGAATTCATATCTGTGATCACGGTAAACATCCTTTGATGAATTCTTCTATGATAATAGTAAAAAAAGATCAACTACGCTGGGGTTCAGGTATATCATGATGCATCACTGGTCAACTGTTTGTTTTGAGAATTGTTTTGGCCAAGTGGCTCAAATCTTCAGAAAAATATCCCAATAAAGAAATAAAATTCTTCTGGTTAACTTTTCCCTGACTGTAATATCTTTTATATTTGTCAAGTCTATGATTATTTTTAGATGAGCCTGTTTTGCACTTGGTATATTTCATTTTTTTTATATCCCTAATAAAGCTGTTCATGATATCAGCTAAGTATTTATGAAAGCAGGTGGTATAGGAGAACTATATTCATGTCTGGAGAGTGCTCAGTGTGGGAGTACAAACAGATATGTGGAGAGGGCAATTAAAGGAATATTCAGCTATGGATTTGTCTGCTTTGAATATCAAATTATGAACAAGGGACACTTAACTGTGGATAATCGAACATGAAGGTTGTTCAAGGATTTTTAAAGGACTTTGGTTATTTTTAGCATGTCAGAGTCATCAGTTGTGGAGTTCATGTGGGGTGATGCCTGTTGGAGAAATGTGGCAGTTGTGATTGTGCTTATCAGGTAACAGCAATGAGGAACACCTAACACATTTTGATTTATTGGATGTACAAACAATACTAGGTGGATGTGTTTACATCCATGAGTTAGAATATAGCAAAACACAGTCCTTGAAGCAAATTTGCTGGGTTCACCTGAGAGGGCAGTGATTATTTCATATAAGGAATAAAACAAACAAAAAAGATAAAAATATAAGATTTGAGGAGAGAAAGACGGAGAGCGTGAGAGAGAGAGAGAGAGAGAGAGAGAGAGAGTCACATGTACATGAATTTTGAATGTACATGGTACATACTGGTATATAAACATTTAGCTTACTTGGAATGAGAGTGATCTGCATAAAATCATCTAATGTACTTCTGATCACCGTACATTACAACTATTAATTATAATAAGAATGCCTATAGTAGATGAATGAAAGTAGAGTTTAGTATATTGATTTCAATTAATTTTTTTCTCTTTACGGATCTATACACAAGTATATACATATAAATGAATACAAATGTTTAACTTCTTTAGGTATTGGTGTGGCCTGTATAGTAATAGTATTCTTGATGAACTGTTACTACATCATCATCTTGGCCTGGGACATCTTCTACCTAGTGGAGTCATTCACTTCAGTGTTGCCTTGGTCTCACTGTAATAACACATGGAATACAGAGAGGTATAATGTGTACACGTGTGTGTGTGTGTGTGTGTGGG
>NW_019773603.1:66591-119195 GCF_001039355.2 Lingula anatina | reverse complement strand
GGGGGTGTGTGGTGGGGGGGGGGGGTGCAGTACATGGGGGGAAAGGAAAGGAAGGAGTGCCACTGTGGTAAAAAGATCACCTTTTTTGATTACCCCCCCTCCTTTTGTAATTGCTGGCTACAGACCTAGTATGTATTTGTATTTTTGTGATATGTTCTATGTTTTTTTGATGTAAATGCGAACTTGTACTTTCTTCTTAGTGCAAGCTTTTTTATTTACCATTATATTTTATATGGAAACCATATTTCAATTTCCCAAATTACTCATCTTAATTGTGTTAAAAAGGGATCTTAATCCTTATTGTATGCATGATTGTAACTGGACATTGATATTTAACCTTTCAGATGCTCTGTGTCATTTAACAAGAATGTCAACGTCGGTGTCACACACTGCTCCAATGTGACGGGGACATTGTTTGGTACAAATGCAAGTTTGATGAATGATTTGACGGTGAACTGTACCAATACAACCAACATTACTACAGTGGACCCCGTCGTAGAGTTTTGGGAGTAAGTTTACTTTGTAGAGATTGCATTCAGTGATGGTCTGTTCAAGCAAAAATATAAATTGAGAAAGCAATAGTTAAAAAAATGGGAATAAGAATAAAATGAGAGGATTAATGAAATGGAGAATGAGGTCAAGATGACATAACACCATGATTTAAGTAGTGTATATTAAGCAGGCCGTATGCAGTCAGAAAATTCTACAAATTATCTCTACCCGCCTTTCAAGCATGGACACAGGTGTGTTCACACACACACGCATGCGTACGCACGCACGCATACACACACACATTTACCATCCATCATTTTTTTTGTGGGAAGAATATATGTAAGCTATATATTTGTTCTGAATTACTCTACCTTTGTATGTATATTTTTCCTAGGCGCCGCATCCTGCAAATCTCTGGTGGAGTGGATGAAGTAGGCACTATTGTGTGGCAGCTGGCGCTGTCGCTGCTGGTCATCTGGATCATTGTCTACTTCTGTATATGGAAGGGAGTCAAGTGGACGGGGAAGGTGGGTTACTGTGAGTGGTGCAGGTTGTAGGCTAGAATGGAAAGTTGATGCCAAGAGTTTAAAGTATCTTATTTCAGTATATGCATGTGGAAGAGGTTTGAGTAGATGTGGAAGGTAGGTGCTGGCTGTGATACATGTCTAAGACAGGGTTTCATGAAATAACTTTATTTAGGCTGAAAACTGGTTTTAACTTTTAGACCAAAATTATGGTCTAGTTCAGTTCAAAATAAATAGATATTAACTATTGTCCATTTTAATAAAATAAATATTAGTCTTAAACATTAGCCTTGTCTTTATTGCTAGAAAATGGGTATTTTTGATTAATTAAAATGTATAATATATATATATTTAATATTCTCTACCCATTCTTTATTCTCTAGGTTGTGTATTTCACAGCCACATTTCCCTACCTAGTGATCACAGCACTTCTGATCCGTGGGGTGACNTGGTGAATATGTAATGAATGTGGGACTTTGCAAAAGATACAAAGAGAGTTGGAAATCTGGATGCTCTGGCATCATGGTACTTCTATTTCCCATATATAGCCACATATAAGGTGTTTGCATTTTCCGTATTTTTAAAGGTCCTCTTTTCTTTCTGAATACATATATATATATGACAATAGCATAAACAGAAGCACAGCAGGCTCACATGTTTTCCATGTTTGTTAAATAGACTGCTTTGATCCAGATTTTCTTTATTGATTTTGTAGGTATGGATAGATGCTGGCACCCAGGTTTTCTTCTCCTATGCCATAGCCCTGGGAGCCATGATAGCACTGGGCAGTTATAACAAGTTCCATAACAACCACTACAAGTAAGTGGAGGAATCACACCATGTTAACTAACACAAAGTGTAAGCCTCAGATACCAGGGAGATGTTGAGAGAAGGGGGAGGGTAAGGGGATAGAGAGTTGACTGTCTTAATTGTTATATTGTAGGTTTGGAAGACCCTTAAAGGTACATACGAACCGAGCATAGGTAGAGCGTGGATATCTAGTAACACATGTAAACCACTTCTTCTAGTTTCTTATGCGTCACAAATAAATTCGACATGCCAAGGGATAAACTGAATAGATCACTCGATCAGCCATAAAAGAGCTTTAGACTGCTCCTTTCTTTAAATTTTGGGTCAGGAATTTAACCTATTTCGTGACCTACTTTTCTGCCCCATTGTCATACAGCATAGAATGCTAGCAGAAAAATCCGTTCAAACATAATTTTCGGGTAAAATTAAACACTGCCTTTTGGTAATTCTCTTAGTTATACTACTTGAAACTATATGCTGGCATTCGGTTGGTTTTATTGACAAAAATTGACTTTGTATGCATCTTTAATAAGGAGGGTTTAAAACATCATGCCTCATTAGTAAAATATAAAGGAGGTTCCTAAAAAGCATTTTTTTTACTGTCATTATGCAATAGTCAAAAAAAAAAAGAAAAAGTCAAGTGACATCTTTTCTTTGAATCATGTACCATACCTCAAGCATCCTTTCTCTTTCTGTTTTTTTCCTGTAGGGATGTGATCATCATCTCCCTGGCCAACAGCGGCACCAGTTTGTACGCTGGTTTCGCCATCTTCTCCGTGCTGGGCTTCATGGCGTACGAGCAAGGCGTGGACATCACGGAGGTAGCAGAGTCCGGCCCGGGACTGGCCTTCATTGCCTACCCCAAGGCAGTCACACAGATGCCCATAGCACCGCTGTGGGCCATACTGTTTTTCTTGATGATCATATTTTTGGGATTGGACAGTCAGGTATTTCTAGTGATGTCTTGGGCTGAGTTTAAAATGATATTAAGGTCAATTGTCAGTATAATATACCTATATTTTACCCTCCAAAAATTTCAACTTTCTCTACCTCATGAAAAGGGAAATTTGTATATCTATTTCTCAGTATATGATACATCCAAAATTATAATTCATTTGATGAAAATTATAGTTAATTGGTGATAATAATAATATACAGTACGTCAAGTAAATTTCTAACAGGCAATGATTAAAATTTTGACAGTTTGTCTTTTTTATTTGTTATAAACAGCCAGTAAAAGCATTACCAATTTTTATTAAAAAATGTATGTACATTTCCTTCAGTTTGTTGGCGTGGAGGCCTTCGTGACATCCATATTGGACCTGTTCCCGAGGCTCCTCAGGAAAGGCTACAACAGAGAGATCTTCATTGCCATCTACTGCTTTGTGTCCTTCTGTGTGGGCCTGCTGATGGTGACCAATGTAAGTGAATTTATTATTATTATTTTTTTTAACTGACCTCTTGCCAGGCAGTCCACATTATAGCTGCTAAATTTGGCAGGTTGTACGTGAGGTTTCTGATGATGAGTGATTATAGTCTTTGAATGGAGGAGGCAATAAATTCATGAAATAAAGCGTTTTTGATGGGGTAACACTTAGCTTTCAATAAACCTCTGAAATTAGGGATTTATCATGTGAGTTTTGATGCTCATGCATGTATATATATATATGTGCACATGAATTGGCCAGGGAGATATGGTGAGTGAGTGTGAGCATGAGAGCAATTTGACTGTGAGCCGATTTTTGTATGTCATCTGTAACCTACTGAACCTGCTGAATGTACATTATTCTGTCAAAACATGATTGAAACTCTGTGCAGAAAAATAGCATGGTCTATCTTTTTTAAAAAACCAAGTTAAAACCCAACTAAAGAAGAACCATCAGTGTGAAGGGGGTTCTGTTGGATTCTAGTTCAATATTTTTATATGAAATGGAGCTTACAAATCGGACTACATGCTACCCCTTCCCATAAATGATTAATTCCATCACTTAATTCTCTGTTTTTCCAATTCATTCATCCAGCACTCTGTCCAGTGCACTGCCATCTTTGCTCATCAACCCTAACCTTATCTATGTTCCAGGGAGGCATGTATGTGTTCCAGTTGTTTGACTACTACTCTGCCAGCGGGATAGCCCTGTTGTGGGTCTGCTTCTGTGAATGTGCAGCCATAGGATGGATATATGGTAGGAATATGGGTATATGTATATAGGCATAGGGTGGTTATATGGAATGTATATATGTAAAGCCATAAGATATATGGTAATTTATGCATAGCCATAGGATGGATATAAGGTATTATATCAGTATATGTATATAGCCATAGGGTGGATATGTGGAAATGTGTGTATGAGCTAGTTTATGTATTTAAGGAAATGACAGGCTAATGTTGGGGTGCAAGCAATTTATGGGTGTCAAAATATAAAGAATAATTGCTTATGATGTTATGAACATCTGAAAATATGTGGTCCCATTTTCAATCTTTAGTTCAAATTTTTTTATTTCAAAATCTTTGACTGCTGTGCATTCTGTTTTGTGTTTCCAGGTGCGTCCAGGTTCTACAAGGACATTGAGCTGATGCTGGGCTTCAAGATCCTGCCCTGGTTCTGGGTCTGCTGGATTGTTATCACACCTCTGATAACCATGGTAGGTATAGGAGAGGGCACTTGATTCAGTACCTGCTGAAGAGCATGACAGACACAACCAGATGACTTCATGAAGGATGTAACTTTCTGTGGCGCAGTGAGATATCCGAGTCCCTGCCACTGTTATGAATTAAAATACAATGGACTGTGTGCATTTATGAAAAGTTAAATCTGGATGAAATGGTGATAAGTTAGATAAAATTGAGCATTAATTGTGCACTTGTTAACTGATATATAACATTTTAAAAACTCTATCAAGATCTTACCTGTAATTAATCGGCTATCATGCTTTAATTTCAAAATAAAAAGATTAAATGTGTAAAATTTTTAACTTGCAGATCATTTTACAGTTTATTTTTTTCCTTCCCAGGGGATGTTGATCTTCTTCTTTGCGACCTTCAAGCCACTAACATACAACAAGACGTACGAGTACCCTCCGTATGCACAGGGCCTGGGCATGTGCATGGCATTCGCATCCATGATCTGCATCCCGCTGACGGCACTCTACAGGATAGCTAGGGCCAGGGGGACATTGGCTGAGGTGAGTGGACAAATTGTGGACCTTCTGAGGAACAAAGGTTCTCTCTCTCTCTCTCTCTCTCTCTCCAGATATTTTGGATTTAAAGGTAAGTAATCTAGACTATGAACTGTTTACAGCAAGTAGAATGATGCAGTTTCATTTTAGAGTCAGTGGAAATGTTTTATATCTGGTTGACAATAATAATGATGTTAGAACCTGTTGGAAATTAGCTGTAGTGGGTTTAGAAAACTTAGCACAGAGTATTTATGAATTGTGACATCACTGTGCATTGTGTGTGTATCTGACATCACTGCATTGTGCGTGAATGTGGCATCACTGCATTATGCTTGTATGTGACATCACTGCATTGTTCATATATGTGGCATCGCTGTGCATTGTGTGACATCATGGTACAGTGTATGTGTGTGACATCACTGCATTGTGTGTGTGTATGACATCACTACATTGTGTGTGTATGTGACATCATTGTGCATTTTGTATGTGACTTCACTGCATTCTGTATGTGACATCTCTGTGCATTGTGTATGTGACATCACTGTGCATTGTGTATGTGATATCACTGTGCATTCTGTATATGTGACATCACTGCGTTGTGTATGTGATCTCACTGCATTGTGTATGTGATATCACTGTGCATTCTGTATATGTGACATCACTGCATTCTGTATGTGATATCACTGTGCATTCTGTATATGTGATATCACTGTGCATTGTGTATGTGATATCACTGTGCATTGTGTATGTGATATCACTGTGGATTCTGTATATGTGACATCACTGCATTGTGTATGTGATATCACTGCATTGTGTGTGTATATGTGGCATATCAGGTGATATACTTCAAGGAAATGTCATACTATGGTTCAGTCATAATTGCTGTTTTACTTTCTTAGGTATTTTGTTCAACATTTTATGTGCTTAATATTTTTGTGCTATTTACATTGTGGAGAGAAAATTAGAAATTGGAGTGTAACATGATAACTATTATAGCTAGATCTTGTCACCCAAGTAAATAGATAAAGAGGGACCGTACAGCTGCAGCCTGCTGTAGTGCATGTAGTTAAATACTGTGGATTAATTTGCTGTTTTGTTGTGCAGTTTTTTAACAACCCAGACACCTTCAAATCGGTCTGAAGATTGCTTTTGACAGTGTATTAATGTTTACTGAACGTGCATGTGTTGTGCAGCGTTGAATTTCTGGAGTGATGCGTTTACTGTTGCTGTACACTGTAGCTTTTCTGACTGTACATGTATATAGTTTGTTTGGTAGTTTTGATATTGTGGTGTTGCTGTAGTGAGCAAATGTACAGTACTGTTACAGTAGTTTTCACTGTGTATGTATATATGTGCAATACTGACTAAGTACTGCAGTCATGATCTGGTAGTTGTCACATAGGTATATTCACCTTTAAAATTGTTGTACAACATTCAGTTTGATTGCTATAAGAATTAGAATAATATAACATTCCTAAAAGCTCAACTAAAGATAGTTGTGGCCTTATACATCAATCCATCTGTGTTGCCTCTCTTTTGAGGTTTCTCTTGTTGTAAATGTATGTTTGAGTGTTGCACTGGAAATGTGGTTGTTTTCAGCATTTATATATTAGTCAGCCTTGTGTCCTGTGTAGTCTATAACATGCTGCATTGCTTAATTGGCAGTTATCACTGCTTTTTTCAAATTTTGGTTATTTGATTTATAGTGTAACATAGATAAAGTTGTTGATTTGCCTTTATTTTTGTTCTTCATTTGTTAGCAGTTACTTCTGATCAATACTTATCTCTGTAATTCAAGCTTATCTTCAAACACTGCATTCACTGATAACTATATATTAACTTTAACCATAAAACAACTTTGAATAACAGAACTGGACTAAAAATGTCTGCTTCTTTTACTAACAATATAACTATTAATATGTATTAGACACGTTACTTTATAACTGAGTTGACCAAACTAAACTATTTCTGATGTCACTAACAAGTGGCAATGACTGGGTAAATTCTTTTAACATTATGCAGGGCTCACACCTAGGAGTTTTTTTTTTAATGAAATCAATTTGTTTCTAATTTACAACCAAAAGGAATTTTTTTATCAAAGCAGAAATGAATTTTGCAAAATTTCTATTTCACTTTCTCTGGCAAAGAAAGCGTTTTGAAGTACATAACTGCATGGTTAAGAGAAGATTTTCCATAGCTGGTGCGAATTCAAATACAGCTTGCCACCTTTCTGACTGACTAAGTGTTGGTCTCATTGGCAGGTTGTTCTAGTAAGCCTAGTCAGGTGCTTTACATGATGCATTCATAAAAAAAAGATACTTATTTCCCTTCACTCTCCATATATTATTTGCTTAATTCTTGCCTTGATGCAGCGTTGGGCATTTGTGACCACACCACGGAACCGACCAAAGGAGGCCAAAATTGCTCATCTAACTTACGCCGTCATCCCAACCTATGATGTTGAAAACGTGTCCAAAGTTCCCACAGCAATGCAAAATGGCAGCGACCACGCCCATCCCAAAGAAAAAGCCACGAACAACAACGCCACCCCTATGCTCTCTCCGTCCGATCTAATGGCTAATGGAAATGCTGTATAATACATTCTTCTTGTTTACTTTGGTGGTAGGTAGCACATGGGTATCTCTGCTTATAACAGGTTGTACTTTCTCTGCTTTTGCTTCTGGATATTTTGCATGAGTTTTGCTTCTCTGTAATTTTAACAGTCTGATTCAGAAAAATGATTTTGTGTGCATAATGAAAGTTTGGACTTTGGGATGTTGCTGATGCTTCATTTTTTTCCAGTCAATAATTTGATTTGCTTTTATTTTATTTTTGAGGAAATAACATAATAATCTGAAAAACTGCTGGTTTTTCGATAAAAAAAAAGAAAAAGAAGAATAATTTGTCTTTAAATGTATCAATTTTTGTGTGTAAGGACTGTTTCTTCTTTAATCACCTCTAATAATGTGCTTTTGTCTTAGTAAGAAAGAATACCGATTCCCATTCAGTTTTGGCAAGAATCTGTAAAAAGATTATACTCCATTAAATAAGCTGAAATAAATTGTTTTCTGAATGCATAACTGCCTGTCTAGGCAGGTTTTTAAATTGATTGGAATTGTGATATTGAATTTTTGCTGTAATATTTAGTAATGAAAAGCCAGCAAGATCAGTATGTAAAGGAGCTTTTCATGTCAATATTTTGCTGACATTTGTCAGCATTTTCCCTTACAAGCTCTGTGTGTAATAGTCATTAAAAAAAGAAAGATAAAATGGATCTAAAACAACAGGTAGGAAAAAAATCAAAAGATATGTGATACATAGAATTTTTGGCAATACTGCATTTTTTGTGTGACGGTGCATAGTGGAGATTGATTTGCTGTGGATAGGTTGCTTTTGGAGCTTCTGTTTTAATTTTGATACAGTTGACTGGTGAATTTGTTAATATGAAAGTTTTTGTTCTGATTATGATATTATTTTTGGCAGCTTGCTTGTGCCAGTAGTTGTTAAAAAAACCCCATACACAAACACACACAGAGGCATGCACATGCAGACACACATGCACGCACACATGCAGGTCGTTCAGATGTGTTTTTCCACCAGTGAGTGCACTCTCCATGAACTGTGAATTTTCATGATAACTTTTGGTTTGATAAACATATCTTACTGGAGAGATTAGGAGATACATGAAGCATTATCAATATTATAGGTATTTTTAACTTCATATTTAGAATGACAAAGAAGAACTGAATAGCACCTAGTTCAGTTTTTTAAAAGCTCCAAAGAGTTAAAAGTGCCCCAAAAGACCTGAGTTATTTACCATTTCATCTTCCTGCATTTTCAGCGATGGAGGGTGGTGACGACTCCAGTATTCTCCGAATCCACTCAGAAACACATCCGCAGTGCCGAAGATTCTTGGTCCACAATCAGTCACAGCTTTATGTCTTCACGAGATACAATATTTACTCTTCAGTCCAGGTCTTATGACTTGCAAAAAGTTTAAGTTGATTGTTTTTTTGCAAAAGCTGTTATTTTTATTGTGAAAGGCCTACATAGTTGTATACTAGTATATCTAGTAGACTAAGATCTGTACATTCACTTACACTCTCTTTTGCTATTGTTTTGTATCAGATTTTCTATAGAAGTAAAATGGTATAGTAAAACTTGGAAGAAAAACATTTTACCAAAGTATTATAATGTGCTGTACTTAACAAAAGATTTTAAAAAGTAGATATCATGTATTTTTCTAGATTCAAACAAAACACCTTTTTTTTTTTTCAAATTTCATGTATGGAGCCTACATGAGCGGTGCCTCATAGATATATATTGTCTTTTACTGTAACATCTTTATAAGGTACTTTATGAAAACAATACATAGAATGAATATCTATAATAATAGATGTATTGTAATGAAAAGTGACAGATAAAGAACGTATCCAAATCTGGGAAAAATGTGGCTGCAACTCTCAGAATTTTCTCACAAGTGGACAGAGAGGGAGAGAAGAGTGATTTTCACCTGAATTTTGATGAGTAATCATTTATTTTCAAGAAATATGCCATTTCCAGTACTTTCTTGAACAGAACATTTTGTTTACTACTGGGCTTTTAGAAACTATTCTTTATTTGTCACTGAAAATGAATGGCTTTCTCCTTATAAGCAAAACGTAATTTCACTTGTTTTCATTGATTGGCATCATTGATTTTTTATTTGCCTGAAATGTTTAAGTTATTTTTTAGAATGAATTGTGCCAGTGAACACAAATGTAAACAATATTTTATATAAAAACATGTAGCAGTTGATAGTTGATATTGAATGAACTGGCATGTTGCGATTAAATGATATTGGGGTTTGTCTCCCATGGTGGAAAGATACATCTTGAACTTTTTTTTTTTGTAAATACAGCAAATGACTGTACTTAAAGTGATAATAACTCTTCGTTTTGGCCAAAAAATGAATTTTCCTGGAGTAAACAACAATTTTCCCATACTTACCAATGGTTAACGAATCCATTTTTACATTCAAAGTTAGTCCCTGGTTTTTTTCTAAAAAGTTTGGTTTTTTGTTAAAATCTCTTAAGAGATTTTAACAAAGTATAGCCATCAATGGAGGTCACGTGGTCTAAAGACAAGCTCAGATATCAGAATAATAGCTATAACAGCCGTTTTTGTGGGAAAACAGAATATATTATATTTTTATGAGTCATTCACAAAGTTTTTATTGTGAAATACAGATTTCATACGAAGAGTTATTATCCCTTTAAATTTCAGAAAATATTTTGATATTTGATCATGTTCAGGCTATGCAGTCACCCTTAAAAAAGTGACTCTTATAGTGCTGGAAAAAATCCTGGAAATTTCTACATTTTTCATGTTATCATCAGCATTGTAATTTTGTCAGTGATTTTAGATATGGTGTGCATGGGCATTTGTGACCACACCACGGAACCGACCAAAGTGAAAATGTGTCCAAAGTGTTCAAATTTCAAGGAATTTTTTCTCTGTTATATGCTCAAGGTGTCTTTGAAAATATGAAATAGAGAAATTACTAAGCAATAAAAGTATCATCATAACTAGAGGATCAGAGAGGCGATACCGCCTCCGAATATTGTACCACCAGCTGGAGCAAGTGCATTCGTATAGACCCCCACATACACAAAAGAAGGGACACANCGGCGGAGCCGCAGGAGCCGGCGGAGCCGGCGGAACGGACCGGACGGGACTAAAACCATGTGTACCGCCAGCGCTAACGCTGGTGGTACAATAAATAACCTTACATATAGCTTCAAAAGCAAGTAGTTTTGCAGAAATCGTTACTCCTGTTGAAACAGTAGTATATATTTCAAAGTAAATACAAGAGCAGGGGACATGCTCTCAAAACTTTCTCAAATTTTAAATTCTTTGAAAAATAAGGTATGTTATGCAAGCCCTCAGCAGGCTGAATGCACATACTAGTATTTTTAATGCCAGGTGGTGGAATATTGCTAGAAAACCAATAGAATTTATCAGAAATTAAAGTGACTTCAGAAAACGTTTCAAGCTTAAATAATGCATGATCTTTAGAGAAAATGTCCCTTGCATCAAAGGCAGAATGCCCACTGTTATATAAACTCAGTATTATATGATCGGTCCTGTGATCATGATAATGAAAACTAAATAATGTTGTTACTGTTTTATCGTGGTATGTAACTAGAAGTTTACTGATTTTTGCTGTTGCCTGATATATATACCTGTATATATAGATGTTTAGCCTGCACGTGTGTTAGATGTGTAGCTGTTTATTATCATTATCCTCTCTCTTTGCAACTGTGTGTGTAGTGATATTTATTTTATTTTTTTTTACCATCATTTGTGTTGTTGGACTTTGACTGAATGACATACTGATACTTTAAGAAATATAGTGTTAAGAAAAGAGACTTGGTTCAATGTAAGAAAGCTTTTTGTATCTTGTACCCTCTCAAGTAATATGGAAAAATATTTTATTTTTTATGTGTTTTCACTTTATGGTATCTTCTCTCCAGCTATCTTCCTACTGGTAGAAGCTATGATTGATCAGTTATACACTTATAAAAATACAATAATGTCATTTATTTTTTGTGAATGTCTTTTAACTCTGCTTTGAACCTTTAACATTGATAGATATTAAGTTAACTTAACCACTGATGCCTTTATTAATGTCTCAAGCTGCAGAACTTCCTCGATTTATTTAACTTTTTCCTTAGAAAGGTCTGACATTTTGTTGTCTGTTGTATTGAAGTGTTGTGAATGCTTACATCATTTCATATATTTTATTTTTTGCAGTGTTGTAATGCATGTTTAAGTAGTTCTTATTTTATTTATTATTTTTGTTAGATGATCATTTTATATGCATTTTATTTAACTATGTGCACATGTACATGTAGCTTCAGTTTGTCACTGTCATAAAAAAATTAATTGGATTGTAAAAGAGACGACAGATTATTGATTTATGCAGCGTGGTGTGCTCTGCAAGTTCTACATTGTACAATGCCATCTTTAACTTGAATACGTGTATGTTCTGAAAGATCTGCATTTGTTTTTGTCAGTTAAAAATGGGGTGCATATAGGCTTTAAAAACCCTTTCTATAATTTTGCTGGCTTAAATGACAGTAATTATTTGACCTTTTCAAGGGTGCAAATTGTTAATTTTACAGTCACTTAACAGGGTATTTTCTTAAAATTAGAACATTCCTATTTACTGGTACCAACAAAATTAAAAAGCAGCTTATGCTTTAGTTGTATTATATGCAGTAAAAGCACCGCAAATGCTATGAAGAAATATAAATTTGTGATTATTAAAGTGTGTATCTGAAAGTTTGATTATTTTTGCCCATTGAAAAGATCGAGTCATTACCGTAAGTTTTAAGGGTCCTATATGTTATGCTGGATTAAATTAACTTGGGGCATGGAGGTTTTGAAAGTTATGCATTGTGTTTAGCCAGGTTAAATTGCCATGGGAAAATGTACATGTAGGTCTTGAAAGTCCTTGGGTACATGTAGGTTTTGAAAGTTTTATAATGCGTTTTGCGGTGCAGGCACATTGATGTATGGGTCTGAGTTGAATAAAGTCTTGGAAGTGCAACATTAGTCTCCTTGTCTTTTTTAAGTAAATATAAGCAACAAATGGTCATATTTATCTCTGTTTCCAGTGTTTTGGAAGAAGAAAAAAAATTTAAAGGATAAAAAAAATGTAAAAAAGAAAGACCCAGATTAGTACTAGAACCTAGAACCTGTAGCCTCTAATCAGTTGTTAATATTGTTAGCAATTCACATTATTTGCTCAGGTTCAGTAGTCTGCTGTATTTGTGAATTTACTGAATCATCATCTCTGGAGCCTATTTGATGGTGGATAATGACGAGACCTGGTACAGAAGCAATGTCAGCTCAGTTGTCAAGGTGGGGAGAAATGGGCCCCTTTCTGAATGTAGGGCACACTCAAGAAATGGTTGTTGACTTTAAAAGGAAAAAAATGTGAAAGAGCCCGTTTACATGTACGCAAGTGGTGCTGCAATAAAGCAACTAACCAGTTTTAGACTGATGGAGTTGAATTCATCAACTTAACTGACACGGAAAAATCACATAAACAGTTTCAAAAAAAAAAAAAAAGGTAAGACAAAGGGCATACTTGTTTTAAAGAAAGTTGAATGATTTTACTTCTAATGGAATTATATTATCGAATTTTCACAGGTGATTTTATTTACATTCATTGTATGGATGTGCCACTGAAGAAGATTGCAAGTGTGTAGTTGTGACATCTACGTGTGGTAAAATCACCGGTTTTGATCACCCCTTTTTTAGTGCCATTTACATTGGCATTTACACAGATAAGAAGCAAAAACAGGAAAAAAAAAATTGTCTGACTGTACCCACCCTGCACATGGTTCTTTAAAATTTTTTTTTAATTAAAATTGATTAACTGTAGACTTTTTACTTTTAAAGGACCCAAAGGTTTTACAAGATTTTTTATCCATCTGCTGTTTCTAATTTTAACAAATGATATTAATAATGTAACAAATTATTAATCATAATGTGTAATTACATGCATGTTACCTGAAGAAGACTGACTGGTTCACGGATTAATATTGTAAATTATAAATATATATACTTGTCTTATTAGTCTGGCATATGCACTTATTTGTTCAGCTGTACATAAGAAGTATTTACTACCACATTAAATGGTACTCAATGGCTTGCTCTCACTATAAAACTGAATAAACCATTAGTAGTAGGTTTTGGTGTCGGTTACAGGTTATCAGCAACTATATTGTGACTTTAAACTTTATACATTTTATCCGGATAGCCATTCATTTTCCATTGTGCAGGGCTATGTGGATTTTTAATAAGTAAATTAATGGCTCAAAAAAACTCCTGGGAATCCCACAGGATCCTATAGGGAGTGTTTGCAAGGGAAGAGTTTGGCACACAATACACACCAATAAATATCTTTATGTCTCTTGGATACCATACTTGAAGGACAAACACAAACATGATGTTCGAAATTTGGCGGCCGCTTTTATTGTAAGGTCCCTCTAATAAAAGAAATTATTTAAATAAGTGGATAACATTGAATAATGTTAAGTAGTACACCCAAACCCAATATAGAGGTGCAATTGATGTCACAAGCATGTTACTAAAAATATTTACTTAGGGTCCCACATGAAGAAGCTTGTATAAAAGTTTCACTCTCATGGAACCGTGAATAATTAAAAACAATTCATCATTTAACCCCAAAAAGGAACATACGTTACTGTCACAAATACAAAACGTCCAACTGTGAAACGTTCTACTCACTATGAAAATTCAGTCATCACGGGTTTTCTTCATTGATTTATCTCCTACAAGTGTAACGTTGCTAAAAAATTATAATAATCTTCTGTATAGAGCAGTTAATTGTTTTTGAGCGACTTTAGTTTGCTTGTCACAGAATATTTAAAAAAATGGGGAAAATACACCCTACCGACAGTAAAATAAGCATTAAATAAAGAATTTTTCCTTTCATGATCCAAATATTATATCTGATATGTCAAACTATCATGGAACCACAATATATTGTTCGGTCAGCAAAAGAAAACATTGTATCTCTTCCACACAAGTTTCGAACAAAATGAAACATTTTGACAATTTTTCTAGGGTCATAACGCAAAGCCCCTTGAGATACAGTTTTAAAAATATTTATAAAAACATCCTTACGTCAAGTCTAATTTACCATGACTGAACCACTAAAAATATATCGGAGCGCAGCATAAAAATGAAAATTAAATGGCAAGGAACATACGTTACCGTAGGTTTTTGGAACATACGTTACCATATAGGGCTCTTTGCGTAATGTTGAAGACATGGTAAAAACAAGGCAGCAAAGCTGTCAAATGTACAGACAAAAAACAGGAAAAAAAGGTCAATTTGTCAATTTTGATGCAATAATAAATAATGCTTATAATAGCACAGTCAGTCAACAGTAATTTTTAATCATGCACAACAGGTAACATGGTCAATAACAGGAGCAGATCCAGAGATATTTTCTGACAGTATTCCAAAGTATCTATGTTGATCCATCCTCCATTTTGATGGTCTTCCAACAGAGAAAAAATAGATACCAGTCAATATAAACTTAATAACCTGTCTGTCTTCCGGAAGACCCAGAAGATGGTCTCAATCCACCCCTTCAATAAGATTACAGTTTCAGGACCATGAGAGACCAAAGTCACATGATGAAAGTCTCAACAATTTNATGATGATGATGATGAAGTGTTTAAAGTAATTATGTTATGTGACATAGATAAAATGTTATGTCATGTCACCATAAAGTTTTGTTATTATAAGCTATTCGCATCTTATATATGTTTTTATCTAATTTTAAAATATTTTTCTATATCTTAAACGCCACTTAATTGAACACGTTTGTAAGTTGTTCAGAAATGTTTAATTAATATGAATAAGTATCAAGTAAATCATACCTCGTGAATGTCGTCAGATGTGTTCATTGGAGTAAAAAAACAAACATACGTGTTGTTTATTTCCAGCTTGTAAATAATCAGACTCTGAAATGAATCCAACAAAGCAATGCACGCGTCTATAGTATCTTTGTGCTGAGTTAAAACAATAAAAATCCCCTCGAAAATATCAATTTCGTCAAAAAGGTTGTCCCACATTTAGGTGCATATGATTATATTTACAAATTATCACCGCACAGGTGTAAACTGTTAAAACTGTGATCATGTATGCTCTCTTGTTGAAGCCTTAAGTTAACCGCAGAGACACCTCTTGCAGATGAAGGGTGATGAATTTATTTCAGATTTAAGGAGTTCATGTTACAGATTGAGAATGATGGTTTAAAATTTGGATGTCTCGCTTGTATTTTGTATCTTGTATCATTAGTCATGTTAGATGTGGTGTCTCGAACAAAAGCACTTTAAAACAGTTAACAGCTGTGGGGTAATTATTTGAAAGCAAAAGCACGTGGAATTAAAGGTGGGAATGAACACTATAGCAACATGGCTCTTTATACAGCACAATAGTTTATTTAAGCTTTTTCATCACAAGCTTTTAAAAGTCGGTTAATTCGGGTATATATATCGGTACCAACAGTCCAAAGGCCCTAAAATTCGCACCTCTCTGGTCGCCGACCAAGCCCCACAACAATACGCCGCCAAGAGTACATGTAGTTAAAACAGTAAAGCGCTTGCCGCTAGTATAATTTGCTAATTTCATCAACATCTATACGTTAACAGAACTCGCTGGCAACGTTACTTGGAACAATGTCGGCGTTGAACGTTAAAATCACATTCTCTTAACGCGTGCTGGTGGTCTAATCAGTTAATATGTAACCCTGTGGGGACATAATCTGTGTTACCTGGGAATGGATTTTGGTTGCGTTTAAGTATAGTACAAGAAAATAAACTTTCTTAATTGTAATAAAATGATTGCTTAATTAAGTTAAAGCTGTTTTTTCTCACCCCTGAGCTGTTCATGGCAACCTGGAAGTGCTCATCCGTGACGTTGTTTACGGTGACATTGTCTTCGACATTGACCTGGACATTCTCATTCTCTCTCTTGACGCCCTTGTGAAGGTTGTACTTCTGAAAAACGAAACCTTATTACGTCAATTCCGTACTGTAACGTAGCTGAAATTGGAAACGTGTTGTGAGTTTCTAATACAACAAAAACATCTCAAAAGAAGTGAAAAAATATAATTAAAGCAATCGTATCATTAACAGAAGAAATAAAAATATATATATTATTATAAATAAGCGTACGTACGTGAAGTCAGAATACCCACCTTCCCCACATCTGGTGCTGCTTTTTTAGAGATGGGAACTGCTCCTAATGTTCCAGCAAGAGCAACAGCAGCAATGACAGTAACAGCAACAATGCTGTAATTGTTGTGCAGGGCCATCGTCTGAAATATCAGAAAACAACAAAGAATAAATGTATTTTGTTATATTTAGCTATGTTGTGGTGTAACGGAAAATAAATATGTACAACTTTTTTAAAGCATCATTTCATGAAATCCAGTTCAACTCATTGCCGCCTCTGCAAAGTTTGACTTAGCAGCAATATTGCTTCAAAATTACAGCAGAGATTTATTTCCGCTAATTTTGGATTTTAAGGGTTTTGTATTTATTTAAAGGTCTCGATAAGGTTTGATGAGCAGAATACTTAGACATAAAAGGGGACACTGCCAAGCATATAGAACAATGTACCTACATGTAGCTGTAAAGGATATGCCGAGGCATTGTCTGGAACTCAGATAGTTTTGTACTGTAGAAAAAAACTGCCTGAAGTTAGAGAGATCCATTCTGAATGTCGAGAGGCCTGCTAATGACAATCAGGCTAAGAGTCTATCATAAAAGATGCAGGTGTGCGTTGCCCGCTTAAAAACAATTAACAGTTAAAGATGGATATGTTATACTGGTATGATTAATTTGCAGTCGGCATAAAGCTTAAAATGTGTTCAGGTTGCAGTTACCATAGCAGTGTTCATGATTTTAAATCATATCATAGAAAGGCAAATTGAGAATTTAAACTTTTAAGCCATCCAGTCTATCAAGCCAGACAGCTGTAAGACATGCCGTCCCATGTTCGAACAGTTAGCCCAAATGACGTACTGAAAGGACTGGACTGTTCGCTAGCTGAACGTTTACCGGGAGCAATAAATTATATATACTATAGTGTATGTGACGGGTGACACTTCGATACAAAAAGAGGATACTGTTTTTGTACTCATACAATTTATTGTCTCTACACAAACTTGTGTGACTGTACGTGCTTATGTATGGTTCAAATCTGTAAAATAAAAAAAATGCTTAAATAACTGACAAAAACCCTAGAGCACATTATTTAAAGATATAAAAAACAAACAGATAAATAAATATTAATAAAGTGAATACATTAAATAATAAAGAAAAATGTCACACTACATTTGAAATTATACACATGTCCACACTCAAATTTTACTAAGACTTGTAAACCACAATATACATACCCAAAACCAAAGTTTAACTGCATATAAACTTAAAAGTGATAATGACAGTTGCATGAAGTACAAGTAAATGAAACTTACAATTGTATGTCCTCTTTTGTATGACTAAATTCTAGCTTCTTAGGTGTCTGTGTAAAAATGAACTGCTTGCTTCTTAGGTGTCTGTGTAAATGAAGCTCACTCTAAGTGGCATTGTCTATTATTCAGTAGGGGTGTGTGGGCTATACTAAACTGAAGGGGTGGTAGGTTATGTCCTTTACACTGGCCCCTTAAATGTGAGATTATAAAACAAACATTTACCTAATATACTACTAAATGTATGAACTACATTTTAAAACAAAAAATATATCAGTTGTATGGTACATCTTAAATTAGCTATACTCCTTAAATGCTAATCTTAAACTAAGTAACACAATGACCACTACATAATTAGTGTCACTTTATCCAATGTCCTTCATGGTAACCTCCATGAATTATTGTCCTCATTGATCAATTTCCATGTCTTAAATGTCCTCCAAGAATACCCTTTCCATGAATGAAATCCAATGTTATAACAGTCTCTGACTTTATCACAAATTGATTGATGACTGAAAATCAATTTACATAATGTTATCATAGTCTGTGAACAGTCCATAATAAAACAAAAGTAATGAAACAGTCTTTTAAATCTATAAATCACACAGTTCTGCAATCTGCGACTCTTCCAATAAGCGCACCTTGGTTATGGGCCTAATCAAAGTTGTATTGGGAATTTGTACTTCTGCGATCTTACTGTACATGTCCATCCCTCCCTGGAAAAGTTTTAATGACTGTTGCAATTTGCCACATGTTCCTTGGTGTGCTGTTGTCTGCAATTAAAACAGCATCACCAATCTGTATATCACGTCTTACAGTCATCCACTTTTGTCTGCTTTGAAATATGGCAAATATTCTCTCACCCAACGTTTCCAAAACAAATCAGCAAGGTACTGTATGTGACACCATCTTTTACGACTGTACATATATCTTCCTTCTGAAATCTACCAGGTGGAAGTGTTGGGCATGACCCCCCTCACACACACACACACACACACACAGGGTCGTACAGATGTATTTTTCTACCAGTGAGTGCACTCTTCATGAACTCTGATAATTTTCATGATAACTTTCAGTATGATAAACAAATCTTACTGGAGAGATTAGGAGACACATGAAGCATTACCAATAGGTATTATTAAATTTCGTATTTAGAATGTTGAAGAAGAACTGAATGGTACCTGATTCAGTTAAAAGTGCCAAGAGTTAAAAGAGTTAAAAGTGCCCAAAAACATTTGAGTTATTTACCGTTTTAGCGTTCTGCATTTTCAGCGATGGAGGGCGGTGACGATTCCAGTATTCTCCGAATCCATTCAGAAACACGTCCGCAATGCCGGAGATTCTTGGTCCACAATCAGTCACAGTAAAGCTGAAATGAATTGTTTTCTGAATGCATAACTGCCTGTCTAGGTAGATTTTTAAATTGATTGGAATTGTGATATTGAATTTTTGCTGTAATATTTAGTGATGAAAAGCCAGTAAGATCAGTATATAAAGGAGCTTTTCATGTCAGTATTTTGCTGACATTTGTCAGCATTTTGCCTTACAAGCTCTGTGTGTAATAGTCATAAAGAAAAAAAAAATAATAAAATGGATCTAAACAACAGGTAGGATAAAAATCAAAAGATATGTGATACATAGAATTTTTGGCAATGCTGCATTTTTTGTGTGGTGGTGCATAGTGGAGATTGATTTGCTGTGGATAGGTTGCTTTGGAGCTTCTGTTTTAATTTTGATACAGTTGACTGGTGAATTTGTTAATATGAAAGTTTTTGTTCTGATTATGATATTATTTTTGGCAGCTTGCTTGTGCCAGTAGTTGTTAAAAAAACCCCATACACAAACACACACAGAGGCATGCACATGCACAGACACACATGCACGCACACACGCAGGTCGTACAGATGTGTTTTTCCACCAGTGAGTGCACTCTTCATGAACTGTGAATTTTCATGATAACATTTGGTTTGATAAACATATCTTACTGGAGAGATTAGGAGATACATGAAGCATTATCAATATTATAGGTATTTTTAACTCCATATTTAGAATGACGAAGAAGAACTGAATAGCACCTAGTTCAGTTTTTTAAAAGCTCCAAAGAGTTAAAAGTGCCTCAAAAGACCTGAGTTATTTACCATTTCATCTTCCTGCATTTTCAGCGATGGAGGGCGGTGACGACTCCAGTATTCTCCGAATCCACTCAGAAACACATCCGCAGTGCCGGAGATTCTTGGTCCACAATCAGTCACAGCTTTATGTCTTCACGAGATACAATATTTACTCTTCAGTCCAGGTCTTATGACTTGCAAAAAGTTTAAGTTGATTGTTTTTTGCAAAAGCTGTTATTTTTATTGTGAAAGGCCTACATAGTTGTATACTAGTATATCTAGTAGACTAAGATCTGTACATTCACTTACACTCTCTTTTGCTCTTGTTTTGTATCAGATTTTATATAAAGTAAAATGGTATAGTAAAACTTGGAAGAAAAACATTTTACCAAAGTATTATAATGTGCTGTACTTAACAAAAGATTTTAAAAAGTAGATATCATGTATTTTTCTAGATTCAAACAAAACACCTTTTTTTAAATTTCATGTATGGAGCCTACATGAGCGGTGCCTCATAGATGTATATTGTCTTTTACTGTAAAATCTTTATAAGGTACTTTACGAAAACAATACATAGAATGAATATCTATATTAATAGATGTATTGTAATGAAAAGTGACAGATAAAGAACGTATCCAAATCTGGGAAAAATGTGGCTGCAACTCTCAGAATTTTCTCACAAGTGGACAGACAGGAAGAGAAGAGTGATTTTCACCTGAATTTTGATGAGTAATCATTAATTTTCAAGAAATATGCCATTGCCAGCACTTTCTTTAACAGAATATTTTGTTTACTACTGGGCTTTTAGAAACTATTATTTATTTGTCACTGAAAATGAATGGCTTTCTCCTTATAAGCAAAACGTAATTTCACTTGTTTTCATTGATTGGCATCATTGATTTTTTATTTGCCTGAAATATTTAAGTTATTTTTTAGAATGAATTGTGCCAGTGAACACAAATGTAAACAATATTTTATATAAAAACATGTAGCAGTTGATAGCTATAGTTGATATTGAATGAACTGGCATGTTGCGATTAAATGATATTGGGGTTTGTCTCCCATGGTGGAAAGATACATCTTGAACTTTTTTTTTTTTGTTAATACAGCAAATGACTGTACTTAAATTTCAGAAAATATTTTGATATTTGATCATGTTCAGGCTATGCAGTCACCCTTAAAAAAGTGACTCTTATAGTGCTGGAAAAAATCCTGGAAATTTCTACATTTTTCACGTTATCATCAGCATTGTAATTTTGTCAGTGATTTTAGATATGGTGTGCATGGGCATTTGTGACCACACCACGGAACCGACCAAAGGAGGCCAAAATTGCTCATCTAACTTACGCAGTCATCCCAACCTATGACGTTGAAAATGTGTCCAAAGTGTTCAAATTTCAAGGAATTTTTTCTCTGTTATATGCTCAAGGTGTCTTTGAAAATTTGAAATAGAGAAATTACTAAGCAATAAAAGTATCATCATAATAAATAACCTTACATATAGCTTCAAAAGCAAGTAGTTTTGCAGAAATGGTTACTCCTGTTGAAACAGTAGTATATATTTCAAAGTAAATACAAGAGCAGGGGACATGCTCTCAAAACTTTCTCAAATTTTAAATTCTTTGAAAAATAAGGTATGTTATGCAAGCCCTCAGCAGGCTGAATGCACATACTAGTATTTTTAATGCCAGGTGGTGGAATATTGCTAGAAAAACCAATAGAATTTATCAGAAATTAAAGTGACTTCAGAAAAAGTTTCAAGCTTAAATAATGCATGATCTTTAGAGAAAATGTCCCTTGCATCAAAGGCAGAATGCCCACTGTTATATGAACTCAGTATTATATGATCGGTCCTGTGATCATGATAATGAAAACTAAATAATGTTGTTACTGTTTTATCGTGGTGTGTAACTCGAAGTTTACTGATTTTTGCTGTTACCTGATATATATACCTGTATATATAGATGTTTACCCTGCACCTGTGGTAGATGTGTAGCTGTTTATTATTATTAATCTCTTTCTTTGCAACTGTGTGTGTAGTGATATTTATTTATTTATTTTTTTACCATATTCTAGGGTAGCGCTAGTAATTTTTGCGCTTAGCCAAATCAGAACTTTTTGGACAATTTTTTATCCAAATGGTTTTAATTTGACTAAAACAAGTCATATTAAGCCCATTATGTTTAGCCATTTTAAGTCAGTTTTAGCATTTAGATAAATTGGCGAGTGTTAGCGCTATCCCAGATATTTATTTGTGTTTTTGGACTTTGAATGAATGACATACTGATACTTTAAGAAATATAGTGTTAAGAAAAGATACTTGGTTCAATGTAAGAAAGCTTTTTGTATCTTGTACCCTCTCAAGTAATATGGAAAAATATTTTATTTATTATGTGTATTCTCTCAAGTAATATGGAAAAATATTTTATTTTTTATGTGTTTTCGCTTTATGGTATCTTCTCTCCAGCTACCTTCCTAGTGGTAGAAGCCATGATTGATCAGTTATACACTTATAAAAATACAATAATGTCATTTATTTTTTTGTGAATGTCTTTTAACTCTGCTTTGAACCTTTAACATTGATATACATTAAGTTAACTTAACCACTGATGCCTTTATTAATGTCTCAAGCTGCAGAACTTCCTCGATTTATTTAACTTTTTCCTTAGAAAGGTCTGATATTTTGTTGTCTGATGTATTGAAGTGTTGTGAATGCTTTACATTATTTCATATATTTTATTTTTTGCAGTGTTGTAATGCATGTTTTAGTAGTTCTTATTTTATTTATTATTTTTGTTAGATGACCATTTTATATGCATTTTATTTAACTATATGCACATGTACATGTAGCTTCAGTTTGTCACTGTCATTAAAAAAAATTAATTGGGTTGTAAAAGAGACGACAGATCATCGATTTATGCAGCATGGTGTGCTCTGCAAGTTCGAATCTACATTGTACAATGCCATCTTTAACTTGGATACGTGTATGTTCTGAAAGATCTGCGTTGTGTTTTTACCAGTTAAAAGTTGGATGCATATAGGTTTTAAAAGACTTTTCTATATTTTTTTGCTGGTTTAAATTATGGTAATTACTGGACCTTTTCAAGGGTGTGAATTGTGAATTTTACAGATACTGTACAATGTTTTTCCTTTAATGTCGTCATTTCTTAAAATTAGAACATTCCTATTGAGTGGTAGCAACAAAATTAAAAACCAGTCGATGCTATAGTTGTATTTTATGCAGTAAAAGCACAACAAATGCTGTAAAAATATAATTTTGTGATTATTAAAGTATGTATCTGAAAGTTTCATTATTTTTGCCCATTGAAAAGATCAAGTCCTTACCGTAGGTTTTAAGGGTCCTATATGTTTGCTGGATTAAATTAACTTGGGGCATGGAGGTTTTGAAAGTTCTGCATTGTGTTAAGCTGGGTTAAATTGCCATGGGAAAATGTACATGTAGGTCTTGAAAGTCCTTGGGTACATGTAGGTTTTGAAAGTTTTATAATGCGTTTTGCGGTGCAAGCACATTGATGTATGGGTCTGTGTTGAATAAAGTCTTGGAAGTGCAACATTAGTCTTCTTGTCTTTTTATAATATAAATATAAGCAATAAATGGTCATATTTCCCACCGTTTCCAGTGTTTTGGAAGAAAAAAAAATTAAAGGATAAAAAAAAAATGTAAAAAAGAAAGACCCAGACTACTGAATCAATAGAACCTGTGGCCTCTAATCAGTTGTTTTAAAATATTGTTAGCAATTGACATTATTTGCTCAGGTACAGTAGTCTGCTGTATTTGTGAATTTACTGAATCATCATCTCAAGAGCCTATCTGATGGTAGTTTGTTTCTCTTAACAAATAAATATCGACCTATAAGAGTTACTGTATAATATTACAACGCGAAGACACTACTTTAATTGGTTTATTTATACTGATAATGACGAAACCTGCTACAGAAGCAACGTCAGCTCAGTTGTCAAGGTGGGGAGATATCGGCCCCTTTCTGAATGTGGGGCACACTCAAGAAATGGTTGTTGACTTTGAAAGGAAAAAATTGTGAAAGAGCCCGTTTACATCTACGCAAGTGGCACTGCAATAAAGCAACTAACCAGTTTAAGACTGCTGGAGTTGAATTTATCAGCTTACTGACATGGAAAAATCACATAAACAGTTAAAAATAAATAAAATAAAATAAAATAAAAGGTAAGGCAAAGGGCATACTTGTTTTAAAGAAAGTTGAATGATTTTACTTCTAATGGAATTATATTATCGAATTTTCACAGGTGATTTTATTTACATTCGTTGTATGGATGTGCCAATGGAGAATATGGCAAGTGTGTAGTTGTGACATCTACACGTAGTAAAATCATTGGTATTGATCACCCCTCTTTTAGTGCCATTTACATTGGCATTTACAAAGATAGATAAGAAGCAAAAACAAAAAAATCTTGTCTAACTGTACCCACCCTGCACATAGTTCTTTTTTTTTAATTTTAATTGATTAACTGTAGACTTTTTACTTCCAAAGGACCCAAAGGTTTTTAAAGATTTTTTATCCATCTGCTGTTTCTAATTTTAACAAATATTAATAATGTAACAAATTAATATCATGATGTGTAATTACATGTATGTTACCTGAAAAGACTGACTGGTTCACGGATTAATATTGTGAAAGTATATATATATATATACTTGTCTTATTAGTCGGGCATATGCACTTATTTGTTCTTCTGTACATATGAAGTATTTACTATCACATTACATGGTACTCAATGGCCCGCTCTCACTATAGTACTGAATAAACCATTTGCACCATTAGTAGGTTTTGGTGTCGGTTACTTCTTACAATTAAAGCAATAATAACTCTTCCTTTGAGATTCAATATTCCACAAGAAATGCACTGTAAACAACGCATGAAAATATATTAAATTGTATTTTACCAAAAAAAAAAAAAAAAAAAAAAAAAAAAAAAAAAAAAAAAAGGCTGTAATTGTAGTAAAACTTAAATATGTACTTGTCAGTAGGGTTTTCGATGCCTTTCTTCCCGGTCGTCAAGGCATCCGTTGCCAATGACGTTGGGGTGTCACGCAGATTCTCGTGTTTATTCAAGACCAAAATAACATATGGCGCCATATTAAAGCAGACGCAAGATGCAATCCTCGTAAGCTGCGAGTTTTTGTACAGTGAGTCGGAAAACAAAAAGCCCAGAACTGCACACATTGTAGATAAAAATGCATTTTGAGCAATAAGACAAATATATCTTATGAATCTTACATATTGTTATATAGTGTTGTTGTTGTCTGCTTTTTCCGCAGTTTTAAGTAGTCACCAGAAAATATTGCTCGATATCGTGTGACTATGCATTGTCAGAGAGGGCTCCGTCAGTTAAAATCCAAAAAACCAAACGTTTAGGAAAAAAACACTGGACTGGCTTTGAATGCAGGAATGGGGTCGTTGACCATTGGTAAGTCATGGAAAATTGCCGTTTACTCCAGGAAAAAAACAAATTTTTGGCCAAAACGAACAGTTATTATGACTTTAAGCATCTACATTATCAGCAACTACCGTATAGCTAAAAAAAACACGACTATTGGTACGCGTATGATCGATAACTGATTTAATTCTCGTAAGATTACCATCCGCCCCCTTCCTTATGAATAGGTATTACTTTATTAATACAATGCAACCGTCGTGTAGCCGCATGTTAGAAGACAATGTTTGATTACGCACAGCAGTAGGAGGCCGCTACCCCTTCCCAGCAAGGAGTCAACACAGCAGCGCGTAACCCGGGGTTAATTAGGGGTTATTAGCTGTCCACTTATGATCGGTATTGTTCGTCTTGATTGCAGCACACTTCCTACTCACTATTGGTTCGACCGCCTCTTCTTTAAATGCTCTCTCAAACCTTTCCTCAGTCAGCCNCTTTTGGGCGGGCTATGTGGATTTTTAATAAGTAAATTTATGGCCAAAAAAAAAAAAAAAAAAAAAAAAAAAAAAAAAAAAACTCCTGGGAATCCCACAGGATCCTATAGGGAGTGTTTGCAAGGGAAGAGTTTGGCACGCAATACACGCCAGTAAATAACTTTATGTTTCTTCGATACTGTAGTCTCGGGAGGACGATTATCGGCAACAACAGTCTCGAAGCCTAAGGAAGACTCAACGATAAACTGCCGCTTCCACACACTTTATTCCACTAACTTCATACACTGCATAATGCGCATGCGTGACCTTTTGCCTAGTTTACATACATACACTACATCCCTTCCTTCCTTGGAATTTTCTTTCATTAACAACGAAAAGCTCGACAACAACAACAATAATACTGAGGTGAAGGTACATTATACAATTTCTAAATAAGAAACACGTTTACAGGAGTCAGATACTTTGTCTACAAAGTAATACCCTTTTGGTCACTTTATATTTCGACTTTCTAGTAAACAATGAAGTACGTTTAAATCGGTTACAGAAACACAGTTTAAACTATTTCTCTCTCACTTGTTACTCACAAATTAATCACAATATGAGAAAACTTGTAACTATCTTGTACATGTAAAACTACAGTATCTGTACCATACTCGCAAGAATCAATAAAGGACAAACACAAATATGATGTTCAAAATTTGGCAGCCGCTTTTATTGTAAGGCCCCTCTAATAAAAGAAATTATTTAAATAAGTGGATAACATTGAATAATGTTAAGCAATAACGTTTGCTTAATGTTTGGACCTGATTATTGCACTAATATGATTTTCAAACAAATAATGCACATATGTGAATTTGTGTGGCAAACCCATCAAACACAGGTATTATCAGTGCCAATTAAAATCATTATGAAATGGTTATCTGGAATAGTACCACACTGCCAACCACCATCATAATTATGGGTGCAATGTTGTGTCTGAATAATTTCATGTGTGCAGGGGTTGCGTTTCTCGCGATCAGGATCACCATCTATAATATAATATAATATAATATAATATAATATAATATAATATAATATAATATAATATAATATGAAAAATAAAGTAAAAATAGTTACACTGCGCTAACATAGCTGTACATTTCACAAGTAATGATGACAGAGATTTATTTTGTGCGTACCTGCTGGGTATTGCGCGTTGGCGCCATCTACATTATTGTTGTCCATCTGAATGAGCCAGTATGCATCAAGATTCCTGCAGAATTCCTGAACACTGGGATTCAGGAATGTTTTGTTCTTGATCGGGGAGGCACTAACGAAGAAGGTCATCTGGTCATCAGCATTGTCATCTTCTACATCTGACGTATTTTCTGCGATCTTCTAAATGCCAAGAGTTTAAAGTAATTATGTTATGTGACATAGATAAAATGTCACCATAAAGTTTTATAATTAAAGCAATAATAACTCTTCCTTTGAGATTCAAAATTCCGCAAGAAATACATTGTAAATGCCGCATGGAAATATATTCTATTGAATTTTACCACTAAAACGGCTGTTATTGTAGTAAAACTAAAATCTGTGCTTGTCAATAGGCTTTCAATGCCTTTCTTCACGGTCGTCAAGGCATCCGTTGCTAATGACGTTAGGGTGTCACGCAGATTCTCGCGTTCATTTGAGACCAAAATAACATTTGGCGCCAAACGCGTTGATGCAATCCGCAGACGTAAGTTGCGAGTTTTTGTACAGTGCGTCGGATAACGAAAAGCCCAGAATTGCACACATTGTAGATATAAATGCATTTTGAGCAATAAGACGTATATATCTTATGAATCTTATAATATAGTGTTGTTGTTATGTGCTTTTCCCGCGGTTTTAAGTAGGTCACCAGAAAATATCGCTCGATATCGCGTGACTATGCAATGTCAGCGAGAGCTCCGTCAGTAAGGAGATTTTAACAAAAAAACCAAAAGTTTAGGAAAAAACCCTGGACTAACTTTGAATGCAGGAATGGGGTCGCTGACCATTGGTAAGTACGGGAAAATTGCCGTTTACCCCAGGAAAATCCAATTTTTGGCCAAAACGAAGAGTTATTATGACTTTAAGCTATTCGCATCTTATATATGTTTTATCCAATTTCAAAATATTTTTCTATATCTTAAACACCGCTTTATTTAACACGTTTGTAAGTTGTTCAGAAATGTTTAATAACATGAATAGATATCAAGTAAATTATACCTCATGAATCTCATCAGATGTATTCATTGGAGCCAAAAAACAAACATACTTGTTGTTTATTTCCAGCTGGTAAATAATCAGACTCTGAAATGAATCCAACAAAGCAATGCACGCGTCTATAGTATCTTTGTTCTGAGTTAAAACAATAAAAATCCCCTCGAAAATATCAATTTGGTCAAAAAGGTTGTCCCACATTTAGGTGCATGTGATTATATTTGCAAATTATCACCGCACAGGTGTAAACTGTTAAAACTCTACTTTTTATTCCAAATACCATATTAAGCATGATTTATGGTTTATAAAAAATATAAAATACCAGTGAAATATTCCATTAATTCAAACTTATGACAAGCACCCCCTCAAATGTGATGTTTTAATGTGATTTGAATGGATAAAAAAATGTCTATTGAATTGAAAATGTACAAAAATTAGCAACAGCATGCGCTTGTTGAAAGTCACGTGTCTGTCTACTGCGTACTGCAATGATCTCGTGTAGACGGTGCAGCATGACTTCAACTAACAATTGTAATAATTCTGTTTTGTGGAATAATGTCCCATTCTTCCTAAAAAAATTGGCGGAGTTGGTCGCGACCATTTGGAGGCTTTTTCTCCTTTACATTGCACATTTGCCAATTCATGTTACAGGCGCTCAGTAGGATTAATATCAGGTCTCCACCTTTGTTTCTGCAAAAGCACGTGGAATTAGAGGTGGGAATGAACACTAGAGCATGGCTCTTTATTCAGCATAACAGTTTATTTAAAAGCTTTTTCATCACAAGCTTACGCCGGTTAATAAGGTCGCGCGACAAGGTTATTTTCAGTAGCACTCTGGATTACGCACGCTTGCTCCGCAAGGTGTCGCCTGTGGAGGGGGGGGGGGCAGCACAGCCCATGTGGTTACTGTGACGGTGACAAGTACTTCCGAACATTTTTCATAACTGTCATTATTCCTCATTCTATTCACAAATTTGATATTTACGGCAATGGAAAATGTGGCACTGGCAAAAGTGGGTCTTTTTTTTTCAAACCAATTAATTATCAAACATGAATATTATTTTCAGAAACATCAACATATATTACTGCATTATAAAGCTGCTGGTACACAGATCTACAGTTCTAAAATGCAAATACCAAAGTACCTTTCACACACAAATGATGAGATGTAAATAATCATATGTATAAAGTAGTAAAAATTTCACAAAATGTGTGTAGGCAAGATATTTCTACAAGTAACCTCATTAATCAGTCAGGAAACTTCATAATGCCCTCAATAAATGTAGAAATTTGAGCAAGAGAAATTCTACATACATGTGTACAGGCATGACAGATTTACCATATATTGCCACCAACCTTAAACTGAATGGGCATTTAAAGAACAAAGTGAGTTAAAAATGAATAAGTAATAAAAAACAGATACTGTCATTCTTAATACTGAAAAACAATGGCACCTTGCAGCCTTCACTGCCTCACTATTTGCAAACAATGTTCTAGTCACTGTCACTGTTGTACTTTTGATGAGGCATAGATGCAAGGATAACTCCTTTGAATTATATTGTGGAGGTCTTTTTTGTCATCAATCTGACACATATAACCTGAATGTACATATTGCAATTGACACTGCAGCGGCTTGTCTTAGTAAGGACTCAACCAGTTGAAAACTTGTGGCACAGTTTCAGGGACAGGATCACACAAACTACCCTTGCAGTGATGATGGATCTACTAGTACATTATCTATGTCTTGTCCTCCTAGTTTCTCTAATACTATCTCCCTGATCTATGCTCACATCAATCTCTACAGCTTTACCAACTTCTACGCAGTTTTTGCATCTGAAAGTATAAAGCAAAAATGTAATAAAGCACTGTCAATTTACTTGTTATATATTTATATTTCAGGGCGAGAGAAAAAAGGCAGAAACCGCATATCATAATCAATATAATTGAAAATCAAATATGTATAATCAAATAGCTTTAATTGCACATACTAGTGATGATTTAATCTTTTAAAATTCAGCATGAATTTTGACTCTCTCTTGTTAAAGCATGGCCACTTTATCAAAATGTGCTTGATCAAATAATAATAATGATAATAATAATAACCTGCACACATGATGTAATGGTCAACTGCCACAAAAATGAGTTGATATGTACTTGGTAGCCTGAGAAATAATATCAGGTATTAATTTGAGCAGCAATAATAGCAATAATACCACAGAGTTATCAACGACACAAGCATATGATATGGCGTTATATAGCAAAATTTCATGCATAACTTGCTGTCGCCGTGTCCTCCTCAAACTATCGTGCACATCAGCTTTTGATTTTCAATGTCATCAAAATGTTACATAGTTGTTAGTAAGATCTATGTATCTGCTATTCAAATAGTATCGTTTGGAAAATAACTAAAAAAATTAATTATGCTTTTGCAACACGAAATTATCATTAACTTTGCCGGTTCACGTGTACACAGTACCTTGCTATCAATGCTGCTCTTTTCTCCCCAACTCGCCACTGACAGGCTAACCACATCGTTCCAAAACAAAGTTGGCATGATCCTTTACTTTTGGTGTTGGCAGTTTCGCCCCGGGAACATCGTCTTCGGTTAAAAACAACGTATCGTATTCACCTATCTTTGCATTGCTCCTGTACAAAACGTCCGCTTGCTGGATCTACTAGTACGGTCCCCCAAGGGAAAAATCGTAGCACGTGGGTAGTAACGCAAGACCTGTGACGTATAACACGCGCGACCTTATTCGGGTATATACCAAGTCCAAAGGACCTTTCTGGTCGCCGACCAAGCCCAACAACAATACGCCGCCAAGAGTACGTGTAGTCAAGAATTTATAATCTTGATGTAGTTTAAACAGTAAAGCGCTTGCGGCTCGTATAGTTTGCTAATTTCATCAACATCTATACGTTAACAGAACGCGCTGGCAACGTTACTTGGAACAATGTCAACGTACAACGTTAAAATCACGTTCTTTTAACGCCTGCTGGTGGTCTAATCAGTAAATAGGGGAGACCGGGGCTTATTGGACTATTGGATACGGTCACTTTACAAAATGATGTGATCGATTCTTTTACCCCATAGTTGCTATGTCATAAATTGATAAGGGGGGAGGGGGGCAAATTACCCCGGGGTCCAACTAGCCCCGGTCTCCCCTATATAACCCTGTGGGGACATAATCTGTGTTACCTGGGAATGGATTTTGGTTGCGTTTAGGTATAGTACAAGCAAAATAAGCTTTCTTAATGATTTGTAATCAAATGATTACTTAATTAAGTTAAAACTGTTTTTTCTCACCCTTGAGTTGTCCATGGCAACCTGGAACTGCTCATCAGTGACGTTGTACACGGTGACATTGTCTTCGACATTGACCTGGACATTCTCATTCTCTCTCCTGCCGCCCTTGTAAAGGTGGTACTTCTGAAAAATGAAACCTTATAACGTCGATTCCGTATTGTAACGTCACTGAAATTGGAAACGTCACAGTGTTGTGAGTTTCTAATACAACAAACACATCTCAAAAGAAGTGAAAAAAATATCATTTAAGCAATTGTATCATTGATAGAAGAAATAAATATACATGTATATATATATATTATTGTAAATAAGCGTACGTACGTGAAGTCAGAATACCCACCTTCCCCAAATCCGGTGCTGCTTTTTTAGAGATGGGAACTGCTCCTAATGTTCCAACAAGAGCAACAGCAGCAATGACAGTAACAGCAACAATGCTGTAATTCTTGTGCAGGGCCATCGTCTGAAATATCAGAAAACAACAAAGAATAAATGTATTTTGCTATATTTATCTATGTTGTGGTGTAATAAATTTCTTCTTTTCAACTCATTGCCGCCTCTGCAAAGTTTGACTTAGCAGCAATATTGCCTCAAAATTACAGCAAAGCTTTATTTCCGCTAATTTTGGATTTTAAGGGTTTTTGTGTTTATTTAAAGGTCTGGATAAGGTTTGATGAGCAGAAGACTTAGACATAAAAGGGGACACTGCCAAGCATATAGAACAGTATACCTAGCTGTAAAGGATATGCTGAGGCATTGTCTGGAACTCAGATAGTTTTGTACTTTAGAAAAAAACAGTCTGAAGTTAGAGAGATCCCTTCTGAATGTCGAGAGGCCTGCTAATGACAATCATAAAAAGATGCAGGTGTGCGTTACCCACTTAAAAACAATTAACGGTTAAAGATGGAAGGGTTATACTGGTATGTTTAATTTGCAGTCGGCATTAAGCTTAAAATGTGTTCAGGGTGCAGTTACAATAGCAGTGTGCATGATTTTAAATCATATCATAGAAAGTCAATTTGAGAATTTTAACTTTTAAGCCATCCTGTCTATCAAGTCGGACAGCCGTAAGACATGCCGCCCCGTACTGAAACGACTGGACTGTTCGCTAGCTGAACGTTTACCTGGAGCAATATACATACTATAGTGTACCTAAAAGACACGTCCAGGCATTGTCTGATACGCAGGTATCCTATACTGTAAGAGAAACCCCGTTGTAATCACAAGTCGGTTGGTTTTTCAGGTGTTTTTGTTATTGGTTTTCATCAATAAGAAAACTGAGACAGGCATTTATCATTTTCTACTACATGGTTAATTTCTGCAGAACTATATATAACTGCAAGACCCTTTCTATGTATGGCTGTCCATCTCACGGTCTGTTTTTGTATATCTCTTTGCCTCCTATTTCATACGTTTACTTGATTTACATTTTAAATAAACTTTTATAGCTGACATACAACCTGCCACATATACATACTGGATATATGGAACTGAATATATTCAAACTTAATGCAAATTACAATTTAAATTTACTTACTATTTTCCATCAGTTTAATTATATCTGAATATATCTAAAATCATAATAGTTTCAACATGACTACTGGTATAAAGGGTTTGCTAGTCATTTAGAGAATGCTGAAAGATCCACTTATGACAAGCAACAGTGTCATTTACGCAGAGTGTAAAACAAACACATGACTATTGATGGAAGAGCTATATCTATCAATATGCATTCGGTGTAAAGCTTAAAATACTGGTACTCTTTCAGCTCGGTTACAGTAGCTATTGCAGTGCATATGATTTTAGAAGGACACACTGAGAAGTTAAACAAGCCATCCAACTGCCAGGATTTTAACAAGTTCTCCAGCTGCAAGACAGGGCGTCCTCTGTTCGAACAGGTCACCCAAATGACTCTGGACTGTATTCACTGACTAATCATTCAAGTGCAGCACATACCCCATATAATCGTTGTATTTACACATCGGTAGTTATGTTTATCAAAGCTATATATATTAAATCAAATATTCAAATATCCCAACATAAGTTCATTAATTGTTCACTCAAATCCCAAACAAAATGATTCATGTCACGTTCTGGTGGAGACTAATTGTTTTTATGGAGCTAATGAACAAAATTATATTGCAACACGAGGAAAGACTGTACTTTGGTTTTGAGAACTAATCCTGAAACCACCAATCGACCAGTCAAATTACCCATGACCCCAAACCACAAACGGTGACATTTCGGGCCATACAATACATGCTGGGAAATGTTTTTTAACATATCACGAGTTTATTTTCATTTTTCCCTCACAACACAGATCCTCCATGTTTAGTGGCACTATCAAAGTCCAGATTTTAGTTGAAAATGTGAGTTCTGTATAAAAGATACGCGTGCAATACATAATCAGTACTTCCTACTCCAATGCAAAACTGATGTAAAATAAAACTAGACATATTCCATAGAGTTTAAAAACATTTAAACTGTTAATAAGAAGAACTGCTGCATAGATTTATCATTTTTACAAATGGCTGCACATTCAATGATGAATACTCAGAACTAAGGTAAATATAACAACCTACCTGTATATCTTGTAGGACCGTTTATGTTGTAGAAAAACGTCTGGTAATGCTGCTCACAATTTTTCAAATGCGCTGTGACTACAGAGTTTATATTGTTTAAAATAACCCGTTAACCCGGGGGGGAGCACACCTAGGAAGGTAAGGTATGGATTTTTATATACACTGTAATGTACACTGTAATAGTTCTACAATTTGGCCCATGGATGCGTACATCAGAATGCCCTTTCTTTATTTTAAGTACAGACGAATTGTGTATGAAGAAGCTTGGTAATGCAATTTTCCTCAAAAATCACTCCCTTCAATGCTTGTCTGTTTTTCAATGATTTGCACCAGACCAAATATATGTTGCCCCTCACGGGAGATAATCATAGATTTATGGTAGGCAGTCTTATAGGGGTGCTTTTATCTGCATATTTAGTGTCGATTTATTAAAAAGTATCTGTATAAACTCCTTGCAGACTGATTTATGCACTCAACGCTGTGCCCAAGCGGGAGGCGTGTGCCATTTTCACAACACCTTATCCTTCTCATCAAGACTGTTAACCCATAGCTATAAGACACATGTGATGAATTGTCTTGACATTACGCTGCAGCAAAAATCTAAAAATCCGGCAATGGGATCTTGTCCGAATTTCCAAGCATTAAGAAAAAAACTCCAGGTTTTAACTTCTAGAATAGCTGCAAGCGAGTTTCTCGATCATGGAACACAACTACCATCATCCTTGTGCCGAAGTCTAATACAGTGTCTGAACCATCTCCGGCTGGACGTGTGGACTCCAAGTCCGATTCTTGTGAAACTGGTTTTATCGTATATATTAAAACAACTTTACCAGAGACACTTCTTTACAATTTGCATATAGAAGCAATGGAAGCGTGGACGACGTCCTCAGTATCTGCATAAACAACAATTTAGAACATGTGGACAAGAAAATATGTGTAAGGATCTTATTCATAGACTACAGTTCGGGTCTTAATACCATTATTCCACCAAAAACTTTATTTAAATCTTATTAATGAACTGATATTTCCCACATTTTTATGCAATTTATGCAATTGGATGCAAACAAATCTTCAGTGTTCGGTGTTCAGTGTTTGGCATGCAATACAAATAAATGTCTTTTTGTTTCTTGGATAGCATACTTGAAAGTATCAATAAAGGACAAACACAAGTATTATGCTCGAAATTTGGCCGGTGACGACCGCATTTATTAAAGTGACGGATTTGGGGGTGCCAGAGGAGATGACAAACCCATCAAACACAAATTATTATAATGTTATCAGACCGCAAACACTATAAAATCCTTATATTTCATAATAAAATACTCTTCTGGAGATAAAAATAGTACCCATTGACCTCCGCAGTTATCACAAGGAAAATAATATCTGTTAAAACAAGTGTACTTCCAACCATTATCCAAAATATAGCCGCATCTACGTATCGCACAAGTATAATAGCCACAGTGGGAGCGTTTCTGGCGATCATGAATATCTCCTGAAATAAGATATGATATAATATGATATAATCCCCTATGCATTCTACACATAAAGAAAAAATAAGTCCACTGCACTGACGTCACTGTACATCTCGCAAGTAATGATGATTAAAGGGATAATAACTCTTTGTTTTGGCCAAAAAATGAATTTTCCTGGAGTAAACAGCAATTTTCCCATACTTACCAATGGTTAATAAATCCATTTTTACATTCAAAGTTAGTCTATAAAGTTTGGATTTTGTTAAAACCTCTTAAGAGATTATAACAGAGTACAACCATAAATGGAGGTCACGTGTCTGACGACAAGCTCAGATATCAGAATAATAGCTATAACTGCCACTTTTGTGGTATAAACAGAATATATTATATTTATATGAGTTGTTCACAATGTTTTTATTGTGAAATATAGATATCATACGAAGAGTTATTATCCCTTTAACGGTCAGAGATTTATTTTGTGCGTACCTTCTGGGTATTGCGTGTTGGCGCCATCTATACGTACATGTACAGTATTGTTGTCCATCTGAGTGAGCCAGTATGCATCAAGATCCCTGCAGAATTCCTGAACACTGGGACTAAGGATTGTTTTGTTCTTGATCTGGGAGGCGATGAAAAAGACGTTCATTTGGTCATCATCATTGTCATCTTCTTCATCTGACATATTTGCTACGATGTTCTGAAAGCAAAGTGTTTAAAATAATTATGCTATGTTATGTTATTATATGTTATATAACACAGGTATTTCACTGTAAATGTTTTGTTATTAAAAGCTATTACATCTTAAATTATGTTTTATCTAATTCAAAATCTTTTTCTATATTTTAAACACCTCTTATTTAAACATGTTTTCAAGTAGTTTAAGAATGTTAAGAATATGAATAAATATCAATACCCCGTGAGTCTCCTCAGATGTGTTCATTCGAGTCAAGAAACAAACATACGTGTTGTTTGTTTCCATCTTGTAAATAATCAGACTCTGAAATGAACCCAACAAGGCAAATTTGTAGGTGTTAATTGCATACCTGTACATAATGTTTGCAAAAGAGCCCATACTAGTACATTAGTTAATTCTTCGGATTTTATGTCAGGGATTCTTACAGGTAAAGGGTATTGTAACCCCTGATCATCCAAGTACTGAAAGTAAGGTTTTTCCCGTATCTAGTATTCAATAATACGTCTATAGTATCTTTGTGCTGATTGAAACCAATAAAAATTAAAAAAAAAAAAAAAAAAAAAAACTATAAAATATTGGCGTTCATATGTGAATAGGAGCAGACGACCGTGAAGTACAATTCAAAGGAAATTTTAACACTTGATTTCTTCCACAGCTGGATTTATTCACTCTTTTGAGCAATTTGATTGAGATGTATTCTCTTGGTCAAAAAGATTGTCTTACATTCAGGTACATGTGATAATATTCGCAAATTATCACCGCCCAGGTGTAAACTGTTATAAACGGTAATTTTTATTCTAAATACCATATTTAACATGACTCATGGTATATAAAATATAAAGTACCGGTGAAGAGATCCGTATTTTATACAATTTATTCAAAATTATGACAAGCACCCCCTCATATGTGATGATCTAATGTGATTTAAATAGATATAAAATGTTTTTGATTTGAAAATGTACAAAAATGTACAAAAAGTACCAACCGTATGTACTAGTTGAAAGTTACATCTACATGCGAATCTGTCTACTGCGTACTGCAATAATCTCTTGTAGACGGTGTAGCATGACTTCAACTAACAATTGTAATAATTCTGTTTTGTAGAATATTGTCCCGTTCTTCCTAAAAGATAGCCGGAGCTGGCCGCGATCATTTGGAGGCTTAATCCCCTTTGCAATGCACATGTGCTAATTCATGTTGCAGGCGCTCAGTAGGGTTAATATCAAGGCTCCACCTTTGTTTCTGCAACAAATCATTCATCAGAATATATCTGTGAGCATGTATGCTCTCATGATAAAGCTTTAACTTATCCGCAAAGACACCTGTTGCACATGGAGGGAGATAATTTTTTTTTTTCAGATTTAAGGAGATCATGTTGCAGATTGAGAATGATGGTTTAAATTTAAGATTTCTCACCGGTATTTTGTTTCTTGTATCATTAGTCATGTTAGTTATGGTATCTCGAACAAAAGCACTGTTTTAAATAGTTAGCTGTTAGGTGATCATTTGAAAGCAAAGGCACAAGGAATCAGAGGTGGGAATGAACACTAGAACATGGCTCTTTATTCAGCATAATAGTTTATTTAAGCTTTTTTCATCACAAGCTTAAGTCGGTTAATTCGGGTAAATACCAACAGTCTGAAGGCCTTAAAATTCGCACCTCTCTGGTCGCCAGTTAAGCCCTACAACAATAAGCCGCCAAGTTAACATGTAGTTTAAACAGCGTAAAGCGTTTGCGGCTCGTATAATTCGCAAATTTCATCAACATCTATACGTTAACAGAACTCGCTGGCAACGTTACTTGGAATAATGTCGGCGTTGAACGTTAAAATCACATTCTCTTAATGCGTGCTGGTGGTCTAATCAGTTAATATGTAACCCTGGACGTAATCTGTGTTACCTGGGTATGGATATTGGTTGCGTTTAGGTATAGTACAAGCAAAATTAGCTTTCTTAATGATTTGTAATAAAATGATTAAGTTAAAACTATTTTTTCTCACCCTTAAGTTGTCCATGGCAACCTGGAACTGCTCATCCGTGACATTGTACACGGTGACATTGTTTTCGACATTGACCTGGACATTCTCATTCTCTCTCTTGACGCCCTTGTGAAGGTGGTACTTCTGAAAAACGAAGCCTAATTACGTCAATTACGTATTGTAACGTCACTGAAATTGGAAACGTCACAGTGTTGTGAGTTTCTAATACAACAAACAAATCTCAAAAGTAGTAAAAACATATCATTAAAGCACTTGTATCATTGATAGAAGAAATTAAAATATATATTATTGTAAATAAGCGTACGTACGTGAAGTCAGAATACCCACCTTCCCCACATCTGGTGCTGCTTTTTTAGAGATGGGAACTGCTTCTAATATTCCAACAAGAGCAACAGCAGCAATGACAGTAACAGCAACAATGCTGTAATTCTTGTGCAGGTCCATCGTCTGAAATATCAGAAAACAACAAAGAATAAATGTATTTTGTTATATTTAGCTATGTTGTGGTGTAACGGAAAATAAATATATACAACTTTTTTAAAGCATCATTTCATGAAATCCAGGAAAATTATTTCTTCTTTTTAACTCATTGCCGCCTCTTCATAGTTTGACTTTGCAGCAATATTGCTTCAAAATTGCAGTAAAGTTTTATTTCGCTAATTTCGGATTTTAAGGGGTTTTGTGTTTATTTAAAGGTCTGGATAAGTTTTGATGAGCAGAATACTTAGACATAAAAGGGGACACTGTCAAGCATATAGAACAATATACCTAGCTGTAAAGGATGTGCCGAGGCATTGTCTGGAACTCAGATATCCTAACAGCTAGTTTTGTACAGTAGAAAAAAAACATTTATGTAGCCAAATGTTCACAAGCACAACGAAGCTCTGTTTTTGCTCCAAATTAAGTAAGATAAGTCCATATGACTGAAATTGTCATTTATTAATGACCAAAACTAAAAAGATACAAAGTTACAAAACTGGGGAGATAATAAACATCCCCCAAACTATATAAGTGCTAAATATAAAAATAATAAAGTAAGTTTATGAAATGTAACCAGGATTAATTATGAAAAATATGAGAAATCACAACAGCTATAGGAGCAAAAAGTTGGCGGAAATGAAAATAAAAGGCTTATGAAAAATATGAGAAATCACAACAGCTATAGGAGCAAAAAGTTGGCGCAAATGGTTGGCGCAAATGAAAATAAAAGGCAAAAGGCACATTCTAAAGCCGGCCTAGGCTGAGAGCGAGCTACGCAACCCCTACCTTTTTAGGACGGGGACGTAGGTTTCCTCATTGCTCTGACAGCCCAATCATAGAGTTGTCTCTCTTGGCCTACGTACTGCCACATATGCCCTGCATAGTACATTTACCTAACTATAGTTTTAAAGTAATAATCTCACATGTATGATATATATCAATAAACAAATGATAACCAGATAATCTGAAATGACTAATTAATGTGCCAAATGAGTTATAGCTAACAAGCATAAATACAACCATGTTACATTGAGCCAATGCTCAAATCTGCTTCATTAGTCATGGAAAGAGAAAAAAAAAATTGGGGGGGGGGGGGGGTTGAATAAGTTACCAAACATCACCTCAAAATTTTTACTCCTGAATAATGCACTTCTTAATGTTGTGAATTTTACGAGAAAAGTGAGGGAGAGCATTAACTGTCTCCTGAATAACTGAACTCATATGCCTCTGATTAGCAGGCCTACCAGAGGCAAAGTGGCACTGTCCAAATAGGTGCCCCCCTTAATTATGTCACACAGGTGCCGCTTGAAAGTAAATAAGTCTAAGTGTTAAAAACACCACAAGGATGAAGGCAGGTGGTAGGGGAGGGTGGAGGGTGTACAAATAACAATAAAGAAACGTAAGTAATAATACAGTGTAGCTGCTAAAACTGCGGGTAAATATATCCGCAGCTACAAAGCTGAATGACTTCTCACTGAATGCAGCTCGATGGAATTAATCTCCAAAACATCTTTCATAGATTATACTTGTGTGTGCCTTGATACACAGCAGCTAAGACATTCCTTAACCCTGGACATCTGTTATCACCTTGTCTTGGTCAACTACTTAAGGTCAAAATGTGCAGACACAAGACCCAAACAAAACGTTGATGTATTACCAAAAAGTTAATAGCACCACTAAAACAAACCTTTTGCTACATAAATACAATTAATTCTCTTAATTGTAGTTTGTCTGAAGTTAGAGAGATCCCTTCTGAATGTCAAGAGGCCTGCTAATGACAATCATAACAGATGCAGCTGTGCGTTACCCGCTTAAAAACAATTAACGGTTAAAGATGGAAGGGATATACTGGTATGTTTAATTTGCAGTCGGCATAAAGCTTAAAATGTGTTCAGGGTGCAGTTACTATAGCAGTGTCCATGATTTTAAATCATATCATAGAAAGTCAATTTGAGAATTTTAACTTTTAAGCCATCCAGTCGGTAAAATTCTATCAAGCCGGACAGTCGTAAGACATGCCGTCCCATGTTCGAACAGGTAGCCCAAATGACGTACTGAAAGGATTGGACTGTTCGCTAGCTGAACGTTTACCTGGAGCAATATATAGTATACCTAAAGGACACGTCTAGGCATTGTCTGGTATCCTATACTGTAAGAATCAAGTCGGTTGGTTTTTCAGGGGTTTTTGTTATTGGTTTTCATCAATAAGAAAACTGAGACAGGCATTTATCATTTTCTACTACATGGTTAATTTCTGCAGAACTATCTATAACTGCAAGACTCTTTCTATGTATGGCTGTCCATCTCACTATTTTTGTATATCTCTTTGCCTCCTATTTCATACGTTTACTTAATTTACATTTTAAATGAACTTTTATAGCTGACATGCAACCTGTCCTATATACATGGAACTGAATGTAATCAAACTTAATGCTCATTACACTATAAATTTACTTACTATTTTCCATCAATTTAATTATATCTCAATATATATCTAAATAATATTAGTTTCAACATGACTACTGGTATTAAGGGTTTGCTAGTCATTTAGAGAATGCTGAGAAATCCACTTATGGCAAGCAACAGTGTCATTTACGTAGAGTGTAAAACAAACACACGGCTATTGATGGAAGAGCTATATCTTTCAATATGCATTCGGTGTAAAGCTTAAAATACTGGTACTCTTTCAGCTCGGTTACATTAGTTATTGCAGTGCATATGATTTTAGAAGGATACACTGAGAAGTTAAACAGGCCATCCAACTGCCAGGATTTTAACAAGTCCTCCAGCTGCAAGACAGGCCGCCCTCTGTTCGAACAGGTCACCCAAATGACTCTGGACTGCTCATTGACTAATTGTTCAAGTGGAGCACTTACCCTGTATAATCGTTGTATTTACACATTGGTAGTTTTGTTTATCAAATCTATATGTATATAAAATCAAATATTCAAATACTCCAACATAAGTTCAGTAATTGTTCACTCAAATTCCAAACAAAATGATTCAAGTGAAGAGGCTTAAATGTCTGTCACGCCTACTGAATCAGCTAGGGGTAAAAATAATTACCCCCTAACAGTTTTAGTAGGCCTGACAGACGTTTAAGCCCGTTAGTTTGATAACAATTTAGTGAGACTCCCCAGGTAGATAGATTGAACGAAATATCTGTGGAAATGGTCCCTGATTATTTTTATAGAGCTTATGAACAAAAATATTTTGCAACACGAGGTAAGACTGTACTTTGGATTTGAGAACTAATCCTGAAACCACCAATCGACCAGTCAAATTACCCATGACCCCAAACCACAAACGGTGACATTTCGGGCAATACCCTACATGCTGGGAAATGTTTTTAACCTATCACGAGTTTATTTTCATTTACCATCACAACACAGATTCTCCATGTTCAGTGACACTATCAAAGCCCAGATTTTAGTTGAATATGTGAGTTAAGTATAAAAGATACGCGTGCAATACATGATCAGTACTTCCTACTCCAATGCAAAACTGATGTAAAATAAAACTAGACATATTCCGTAGAGTTCAAAAACATTTTAACCATTAACATGAAAAACTGCTGCATAGATTTATCATTTTTACAAATGGCTGCACATACTGCAATACTCAGAACTAAGGTAAATATAACAACCTACCTGTATATCTTGTAGGGCCGTTTATGTTGTAGAAAAACGCCTGGTAATGCTGCCCACAATTTTCCAAATGCGCTGTGACTACAGAGTTGATATTGTTTAAAACATCCCGTTAACCCGGGGGGAGCACACCTAGGAGGGTCAGGTATGGATTCTTATATACACTGTAATGTACACTGCAATAGTCCTATAGTTTGGCCCATGGATGCGTACTTCTGAATGCCCTTTCTTTGTTTTAAACACAGGTCAATTGTGTTTGAAGAAATTTGGTAATGCAATTTCCCCAAAAGACTAACATCTGCGTTTAATTTTTTCTCAATAATTTGCACCCGACGAAATCTGTAGTGCTCCTCCCGGGAGATAATCATAGGTTTATGGTAGGCAGCCTTATAGCGGTGCTTTTATCTGAATATTTGGTATCAATCTATTAGAAAGTACCTGTATAAACTCGTTGTAGACTGAACAATGCAGAATAACCTGTGCCCAAGTGGAAGGCGTGCGCCATATTTACAAGACCTTATCCTTCTCATCAACACTTTCAACTCATAATTATTAGGTGATGATTTGTCATGTCATTACGCTGAAGCAAACTGACAAATCTGGCCATGGGACCCTGTACGAATTTCAAAGCAAGTATTAAGAAAAAACTCCAGGTTTTAACTCCTCGGATATGTACAGCCTATCGCTGCACTCTCAGTGAGTTTCTCGATCTTGGAACACAACTACCATCATCCCTGTGCCGAAGTCTAAAAGTGTCTGAACCATCTCCGGCTGCGCGTGTGGACTCCAAGTCCGATTTTTGTGAAACTGGTTTTATCGTATATATTAAAACAACCTTACCAGAGACACTAGATTCTTTTCAATTTGCATATAGATTGAAGCAATAGAAGCGTGGACAATGTCCTCAGTTTGTGCATGCACAACATTATAGAACACGTGGACAAGAAAATATATGTGCAAGGATATTACTAAGAGACTACAGTTAGGCTTTTAATACCATTATAAACCTTATTTAAAGCTTCTAAATGAACTGACATTTCCAATATTTTTATGCAGTTGGATCTTAAATTTTATTATTATACAGAAGTTAGTATGTGAAAGTGGGTATACGCATTTCTGATATTGTGCTTTTACATACAGGCGCGCCTCAGGATTGTGGTGTGTCGCCATGCTTGTAAAGCTTTCCACATAAGATTGTGTTTCGTCCCATGAGAGCAATTGTCACTAGAAGTTTGCAGATTACATTGATGGCTACTTTAATTGGTTATTTATAGTGATAATGATGAGGCCTGGTAGGCAGGGGTGGATTTAGGGGGGTCTCAGGGGTGGGGGTCCTGACTCTCCCTTCTTTTTCTGAAAAAAATCACACAAATGGTCCCTTTGAAATTAGACTTTTGACTAGCTGAATCATAGTTCTAAATCATACCAAATGACACCGTTCACCCGCTAAAATACCAAAATGCAGAGCCCCGAACCCCTCGCCAAGGGGGAGGGGGGGAAAGAGGGGGGCTTCGCATCCGCGGACGCCCCCCCCTTCAAATAATCCTGGATCCTCCCCTGTGTACAGAAGCAACGTCAACTATATATATATATATATATATATATATATATATATATATATATATATATATATATATCATCAAACTTTTACAAATGTATAAGTGAGATTTTTTAACATTTGCAATCAGTGTGGTATTGACGTGCCACTAAAGAAGACTGCAAGTGTTGAGATGTGGTGATGTGACATCTACGTGTAGTAAAATCATTGGTCTTGATCTCCCCTCTGTAAGTGCCATTTACATTTACACAGATTGATAAGAAGCAAAAAACTGAAAAACTATCATTTTTGACTTTACCCGCCCTGCAAATGGTACTTTTTAAAATTTATTACTGATTAAGAATATTGTCAGACTTCGCTCAGAACTTATTTACGGCCTTACATAAATTCTTTTGAGTAACAAATAAATCTTGAGTGTTCGGTGTTCAGTTTTTTTTAAATTTATAACTGATTAACTGCAGACTTTTCACTTTCAAAGGACTCAGAAATGTTTAAAGCATTTTCATCCAACCGCTGTTGCTTATTTTAACAAATCATGTAATAATAAGAAGTTAAACATTTATATTATTAGCAACAGTAAATTGTGACCTTACACTTTATACATTTTACCCGGATAGCAAACCCATTTCCTTTGTATGTGATTACTGACTAAATATACACTTATCTTTCTAATCTTAGGAATGCTATAGCATCATATAGGGAATTTTCGCAAGGGAAACATTTGACATGCAATACAAGTAAATATCTTTTTGTCTCTTAGATAGCATACTTGAAAGTATCAATAAAGGACAAACACAAGTATTATGCTCAAAATTTGGCCGGCGACGACCGCATTTATTAAAGTGGCGGATTTTGGGGTGTCAGAACCCATCAAACATCAGATGGATACTCTATAGTATCACCAGGTCTTAGAGTAGAAGGAAGACGTAGCATCCAATTATAACCTATGCATTTTACACAAGTAAAACGAGATCTTATCACACAAGTCCTCTTCCAACCATTATCCCAAATATCGCCGCATCTACGTATCTTACATGTATGAAATTCACAGTAGTTGCGTTTCTGGCGATTGTGGACATCTCCTGAAATATGATATGTTATAATATGATATAATCCCCTATTCATTCTACACATAAAGAAAAAATAATTCCACTGTACTGATTCACCGTTCTGACGTCACTGTACATTTTGCAAGTAATGATGATTAATTGTCAGAGATTTATTTTGTGCGTACCTTCTGGGTATTGCGTATTGGTGCCATCTATATGTACAGTGTTGTTGTCCATCTGAGTGAGCCAGTATGCATCAAGATCCCTGCAGAATTCCTGAGCACTGGGACTAAGGATTGTTTTGTTCTTGATCTGGGAGGCGATGAAAAAGACGTTCATTTGGACATCATCATTGCCATCTTCTTCATCTGACATATTTGCTACGATGTTCTGAAAGCAAAGTGTTTAAAGTTATATGTTATGTTATATTATGTTATATAACACAGGTATGTCACTGTAAATGTTTTGTTATTAAAAGCTATTACATCTTACGTTATGTTTTATCTAATTCAAAATCATTTTCTATATGTTATACACCACTTATTTAAACATGTTTTCAGTAGTTTAAGAATGTTTAAAAATATGAATAAATATCAATACCCCATGAGCCTCCTCAGATGTGTTCATTGGAGTCAAGAAACAGGCATACGTGTTGTTTATTTCCATCTTGTAAATAATCAGACTCTGAAATGAACCCAACAAGGCAAATTTCTAGGTGTTAATTGCATACCTGTTTGCAAAAAGAGCCCATACTACATGTAGTACATAGGTAAATTCTTTGGATTTAATGTCAGGGATTCTTTAAAGGTATTGGAACCCCTTATCATGCAAATACTGAAAGTGAGGTTTTTCCGACATCTATTATTCAATAATACGTCTATAATATCTTTGTGCTGATTGAAACCAAAAAAAATTCAATATATATATATATATATCGAAATCTAGTCCGGACGAAATCTAGTCCTATGCATAAAAAGCCCAGACCTTATTACGCCCTGGCTGGGCCCATTCTTTATGGTGTCTTTGCATTGTTAACAGCATAATGGGCGAGTTAATTGACCAAGTTAATTGGCCAAGCTGCCAGTTTGTTTGTATGGCATGTTCAGAAGACCAAGGCACATATTATGATACTTACTGGTGTGGCAAATGAGATATACTTGTATTTCATTACCTGTGATTTGTAAAATACATCTGAGGATGATACTTTTAAAGATGTCTAATGTTTAAAGAAAAGACATATAGATTGATTAAGTAACATTTACCAAAGAAATGTTAAATTAAAGGTGGACTCCATTTGTAAGTGTGTTATTTTAGTTATCTAGATTTTATACAGATTATAGGAAAAAGTCTGCCCTTTGTTTTGTTGACCTTTTAGGAAAATCTCTGCATTTTCTTAAGGATAAATTACAGAGAAAGGTGTGAATTAATAGCAAAACTTTGTTCTATTTGCAGGCACAGCTATAAAAAACTCCCTAAAGTTATAATATATTTTTATTAACATCATAATCTATGCCAGTTTAGAACACTGATAAAGTCGATTCATTAGGATACATTTGTTAAAACTAATAAAAACTAATGTATGTTACATTAGCATGATACCAATTTATTCCTTATCCTATATTTAATCCTTTACCCTTATTATTTTAAACGTAAAAGAAAAGTTTGAAAAAGGTCTTTGTAATTTATCATTTAGAAAATGCAGATAATACAAAGACCTTTTTCACACACTAACAAATGAAGCCCACCTTTAATTTACCATTTCTTTAGTAAATGTTACAAAATCAATCTACATGTCTTTCCTTTGAACATTAAACATCTTTAAAAGTGTTATCCTCAGATTACAAATCACAGGTAATGAAATACAAGTAAATCTCATTTGTCACACCAGTAAGTATCATAATATGTGCCTTGGTCTAAGACATCCCCTGCACATGCCATACAAACAAACTGGCAGCTTGGCCAATTAACTTGGTCACTTAACTCGCCCATTATGCTGTTAACAATGCAAAGACACCATAAAGAATGGGCCCAGACAGGGCGTAATAAACAAGGGGTCTGGGCATTTTATGCATAGGACTAGATTTGGTCCGGGCCTTTGACATATATATATATATATATATATAATATTGGCGTTCATATGTGAATAGGAGCAGACGACCGTGAAGTACAATTCAAAGGAAATGTTAACACTTCATTTCTTCAACAGCTGGATTTATTTACTCTTGTGGTAGCTGACCTTGTGAACAATTTGATTGGGATGTATTCTCTTGGTCAAAAAGGTTGTCCCACATTCTGGTACATGTGATTATATTCGGCAAATTATCAAATTATAAAATGCGATAAACTGTACTTTTTATTCCAAATACCATATTTAATATCACTCATGTTATGTAAAATATAAAATACCAGTGAAGATATACCATTTATCCAAACTTATGACAAGCACCCCCTTAAATGTGATGTTCTAATGTGATTCAAATAGATATAAAAATGTCTATTGAATTGAAAATTTACAAAAAAAATAGCAACGGCATGTGCTTGTTGAAAGTCACGTGTCTATGTGAGTGATTTGTTGCAGAAACAAAGGTGGAGCCCTGATATAAACCCTATTGAACGTCTGTGACATGAATTAGCAAATGTGCAATGCAAAGGAGAATAAGCCTCCGAAGGATCGCGACCAACTCGGTCAAACTTTTTAAAAGCATGGAACAATATTCCACAAACCAGAATTTTTACAGTAGTAAATCATGCAGCACCGTCTACAGGAGATCATTGCAGAACGCAGAAGACAAATTACTCACCAGAACACTAGAGCATGGCTCTTTTTTTTTCAGCATAATAGTTTATTTAATTTTTTTCATCACAAGCTTACAGATAAGTTGGTTAATTCGGGTGTATACGAACAGTCTGAAGGCCTTAAAATTCGCAACTCTCTGGTCGCAAACTAAGCCCTACAACAATAAGCCGCCAAGTGTACACGTAGTTTAAACAGCTTAAAGCGCTTGCGGCTCGTATAATTTGCAAATTTCATCAACATCTATACGTTAACAGAACTCGCTGGCAACGTTACATGGAACAATGTCAGTGTAGAACGTTTTCTTAACGCGTGCTGGTTGTTTAATCAGTTAATATATAAACCTGTGGGGACGTAATCTGTGTTACCTGAGAACTAGGGTACTAGATATAGTACAAGCAAAATAAGCTTTCTTAATTATTTGAAATAAAATGATTACTTAATTAAGTTAAAGCTGTTTTTTCTCACCCTTGAGGTGTCCATGGCGACCTGGAACTGCTCATCCATGTAGTTGTACACGGTGACATTGTCTTCGACATTGACTTGGACATTCTCATTCTCTCTTTTGACGCCCTTCTGAAGGTGGTACTTCTGAAAAACGAAACCTTATTACGTCGATTCCGTATTGTAACGTCACTGAAATTCGGAAACTTCACAGTGTTGTGAGTTTATCATAAAACAAATAAATCTCAATAGAAGTAAAAAAATATAATTCAAGCAATTGTATCATTGATAGAAGATATTAAAAATATATATTATTGTAAATAAGCGTACGTACGTGAAGTCAGAATACCCACCTTCCCCACATCCGGTGCTGCTTTTTTAGAGATGGGAACTGCTCCTAATGTTCCAGCAAGAGCAACAGCAGCAATGGCAGTAACAGTAACAATGCTGTAATTCTTGTGCAGGGCCATCGTCTGAAATATCAGAAAACAACAAAGAATAAATATATTTTATTACATTTATCTATGTTGTGGTGTAACGGAAAATAAATATATACAACTTTTTTAAAGCATCATTTTATGAAATCCAAGAAAAGTAGATGAGCAGTTCCTTCTTGCAAATTTGCAGTATTGCAGTATTTTTTGCAGTATTGATGCAAAGAAGAAGCAACATTTTCTTCTTTTTTAACTCATTGTCGACTCTGCAAAGTTTGACTATGCAGCAATATTGCTTCGAAATTGCAGCAAAGTTTTATTTCGCTAATTTCGGATTTTAAGGCTTGGGTTTTGTGTTTATTTAAAGGTCTGGATAAGGTTTGATGAGCAGAATACTTAGACATAAAAGGGGATACTGCAAAGCATATAGAACAGTATACCTGGCTGTAAAGGATATGCCGAGGCATTGTCTGCGAGTCAGATATCCTAACAGCTTGTTTTGTAGTGTAGAAAAATAAACAGTCATAGAGATCCCTTCTGAATGTCGAGAGGCCTGCTAATGACAATCAGGCTAAGAGTCTATCATAAACGATGCAGCTGTGCGTTACCCGCTTAAAAACAATTAACGGTTAAAGATGGAAAGGTTATACTGTTTAATTTGCAGTCGGCATAAAGCTTAAAATGTGTTCAGGTTGCAGTTTCTATAGCAGTGTCCATGATTTTAAAATCATATCATAGAAAGTCAATTTGAGAATTTTCACTTTTATATACTGTAAGAGATAACCCGTTGTAATCACAAGTCGGTTGGTTTTTCAGGGGATTTTGTTATTGGTTTTCATCAATAAGAAAACTGAGACAGGCATTTATCATTTTTTACTACATGGTTAATTTCTGCAGAACTATCTATAACTGCAAGACTCTTTCTATGTATGGCTGTCCATCTCACTGTCTGTTTTTGTATATCTCTTTGCCTCCTATTCCATACGTTTACTTGATTTACATTTTAAAGTAACTTTTATAGCTGACATGCAACCTGCCACAAATACATGGAAATGAATGTATTCAAACTTAATGCAAATAACACTTTAAATTCACACACTATTTTCCATTAATTTAATTATATCTGAATATATCTAAAATAATATAAGTTTCAACATGACTACTTGTATTAAGGGTTTGCTAGTCATTTAGAGAATCCTGAGAAATCCACTTATGACAAGCAACAGTGTCATTTACGTAGAGTGTAAAACAAACACACGGCTATTGATGGAAGAGCTATATCTTTCAATATGCATTCGGTGTAAAGCTTAAAACACTGGTACTCTTTCAGCTCGGTAACAGTAGCTATTGCAGTGCATATGTTAAACAAGCCGTCCAACTGCAAGGATTTTAAAAAGTCCTCATGCTGCAAAACAGGGCGCCCTCTGTTCGAACAGGTCACCCAAATGACTCTGGACTGCTCAGTGACTAATCGTTCAAGTGGAGCACATACCCAGTATAATCGTTGTATTTACACATCGGTAGTTATGTTTATCAAAGCTATATGTATAAAAAATCAAACATTCAAATATTCCAGCGTAAGTTCAGTAATTGTTCACTAAAATCCCAAACAAAATGATTCATGTCACGTTCTGGTGGAGACTAAGACTGGGTTCCCATACTTCAACTGGGTTCCCACAGATTTAGATCGATCCATCTGGATTGGCCTAACTCCCTGGTGGTACATGCTAAATTGCTGTCAGCCGAGCGAGCATGAAAGTTAATTACCCCCTTATAGCTTTTAGTAGACGGGACAGACATTTAAGCCGGGTAAGCTGACAGCAATCTAGCGAGGCTCATCAAGGGGATAGATCGATCTAAAATGTGTGGGAATGCAGTGTTAGATCGATCCATCTGGATCGACCTAACTCCCTGGGGGTTCAGGCTAAATTGCTACCAGCTCAAGAGGTTTAAATGTCTGTCACGCCTACCAAATCAGCTAGGGGTAAAAATAATTACCCCCTAACAGTTTTACTAGGCGTGACAGACTCCGTGAGACTCCCCAGGGAGATAGATCGATCCAAATATCTGTGAAAATGGTCCTTAATGGTTTTTATGGAGCTAATGAAAAAATATTTTGCAACACGAGGTAAAACCGTACTTTGGATTTGAGAACTAATCCTGAACCCACCAATCGACCAGTCAAATTACCCATGACCCCAAACCACAAACGGTGACATTTCGGGCCATACCCTTCACAACACACAACACAGATTCACAACACAGATTCTCCATGTTTAGTGGTACTTTCAAAGCCCAGATTTTAGTTGAATATGTGAGTTCTGTATAAAAGATACGCGTACAATACATAATCAGTACTTCCTACTCCAATACAAAACTGATGTAAAATAAAAATAGACATATTCCGTAGAGTTCAAAAACATTTTAACCATTAACATGAAAAACTGCTGCATAGATTTATCATTTTTACAAATGGCTGCACATTCAAGGATGAATACTCATAACTAAGGTAAATATAACAACCTACTAGTATATCTTGTCCGACCGTTTATGTTGTAGAAAAACGTCTGGAAATTGATGCTGCTCACAATTTTCCAAATGCGCTGTGACTACAGAGTTCATATTGTTTAAAACATCCCGTTAACCCGGAGGGAGCACACCTAGGTAAGGTATGGATTCTTATATACACTGTAATGTACACTGTAATAGTCCTATAGTTTGGCCCATGGATGCGTACTTCTAAATGCCCTTTCTTTGTTTTAAGCACAGGTGAATTGTGTTTGAAGAAACTTGGTAACTTGCAATTTATCCAAAACACTACCTTCTGCGTTTCACTTTTCCTCAATAATTTGCACCTGACGAAATCTGTAGTGCTCCTCCCGGGAGATAATCATAGGTTTATAGTAGGCAGCCTTATAGGGGTGCTTTTATCTGCATATTTGGTATCAATCTATTAGAAAGTACCTGTATAAACTCGTTGTAGTCTGATTAATGCACAATAACCTGTGCCCAAGTGGAAGGCGTGCGCCATATTTACAAGACCTTATCATTCTCATCAACACTTTCAACCCATAACTATTAGTTGATGGTTTGCCATGGCATTACGCTGAAGCAAACTGATAAATCTGGCCATGGGACCCTGTACGAATTTCCAACCAAGTATTAAGAAAAAACTCCAGGTTTTAACTCCTCGGATATGTACAACCTATCTCTGCGTTCTCAGCGAGTTTCTCGAGCTTGAAACACAACTAACTTCATCCCTGTGCCCAAGTCCGATTCTTGTGAAACTGGTTTTATCGATATATATTAAAACCACCTTACCAGAGACACTTGATTCTTTTCAATTTGCATAAAGAAGCAATAGAAGCGTGGACAACGTCCTCAGTTTGTGCATGCACAATATTTTAGAACACGTGGACAAGAAAATATATGTGCAAGGATATTATTCATAAACATTTCGGCTTTTAATACCATTATTCCACCATAAACTTTTTTTAAAGCTTATTAATGAATTGATATTTCCTATATTTTTTATGCAATAGGATCTTAGATTTTATTATTATACAGAAGTTAAACTGTGAAAGTAGGTATACGCATTTCTGATATTGTGCTTTAACATACAGGCGCGCCTCAGGTTTGTAGTCTGTCGCCATGATTGTAAAGCTTTTCACATATGATTGTGTTTCGTCCCATGAGAGTAATTGTCACTTGAAGTTTGCTGATTACAGTGATGGCTACTTTAATTGGTTTATTTATAGTGATAATGATGAGGCCTGGTAGGCAGTGGTGGATTTGGGGGGGGGGGGGGGGGGGGGGG
>NW_019773603.1:7893-66566 GCF_001039355.2 Lingula anatina | reverse complement strand
GGGGGGGGCTCAGGGGGGTCCTGACCCTTCAAATAATCCTGGATTCGCCCCTGGGTACAGAAGCAACATATTATCAAACTTTCACGAGTGTATAATTGAGATTTTTTAGCATTTGCAATCAGTGTGGTATTGACGTGCCACTAAAGAAGACCGCAAGTGTTGAGATGTGGTGATATGACATCTACGAGTAGTAAAATCATTGGTCTTGATCTCCCCTCTGTAAGTGCCATTTACATTTACACAGATTGATAAGAAGCAAACAACTGAAAAAGTATTATTTTTTTACTTTACCAGCCCTGTAAATGGTACTTTTTTTAAATTACTACTGATTAAGAATATTGTCAGACTTTGCTCAGAACCTATTAACGGCCTTACATAAATTTTTTTGAGTAACAAATAAATATTCAGTATTCGGTGTTCAGTTTTTTTTTTTTTTTTTATTTATTACTGATTAAAGTCATAATAACTCTTCGTTTTGGCCAAAAATTGGTTTTTCCTGGAGTAAACGGCAATTTTCCCGTACTAACCAATGGTCAACGACCCCATTCCTGCATTCAAAGTTAGTCCAGGGTTTTTTTCCTTAACGTTTGGTTTTTTGTTCAAATCTCTTAAGAGATTTTAATACAATGTGTGCAATTCTGGGCTTTTCGTTATCCGACGCACTGTACAAAAACTCGCAACTTACGCCTGCAGACTGCATCAACGCGTTTGGCGCCATGTTATTTTGGTCTCGAATGAATGCGAGAATCTGCATGACACCCAAACGTCATTGGCAACGGATGCCTTGACGACCGTGAAGAAAGGCATCAAAAGCCCTATAGACAAGCACAGGTTTTAGTTTTACTACAATGACAGCCGTTTTAGTGGTAAAATGCAATAGAATATATTTCCATGCGCTGTTTACAATGTATTTCTTGCGGAATATTGATTATCAAAGGAAGAGTTATTATTGCTTTAACTGCAGACTTTAAACTTTCAAAGGACTCAGAGATGTTTAAAGCATTTCTATCAATCCGCTGTTGCTCATTTTAACAAATCATTTAATAATAAGAAGAGAAACATTTATATTATTAGCAACAGTAAATTGTGACCTTACACTTTATACATTTTACCCGGATAGCAATTCCATTTCCGTTGGATGTGAAAGTATCATTTGTTTATTAATTCCTAAATATAAAATTATCTTACTTATCTTAGGAATGCTGTAAGATCATATAGGGAATTTTCGAAAGGGAAACGTTTGGCATGCAATACAAGTAATTTTTTTTTTGTCTCTTGGATAGCATACTTGAGAGTATCAATCAAGGACAAACACAAGTATTATGTTCGAAATTTGGCCGGTGACGACCGCATTTATTAAAGTGGCGGGTTTGGGGGTGTCAGAAGAGGTGACAAACCCATCAAACATCAGACGGATACACTATAGTATCACCAGATGTTAGAGTAGAATGATGAAGTAGCATCCAATAATAAGCTCTGCATTTTACACAAGTAAAACTAGATCTTATTACACATTTCCACTTCCAACCATTATCCCAAATATTGCTGCATCTACGTATCTTACATGTATGATATTCACAGTAGGTGCGTTTCTGGCGATTATGGACATCTCCTGAAATAAGATATGACATAATATGATATAATCCCCTATGCATTCTACACATAAATAAAATACATTTTGCAAGTAATGATTATTAATGGTCAGAGATTTATTTTGTGCGTACCTTCTGGGTATTGCGTGCTGGCGCCATCTATATGTACAGTATTGTTGTCCATCTGAGTGAGCCAGTATGCATCAAGATCCCTGCAGAATTCCTGAATGCTGGGACTAAGGATTGTTTTGTTCTTGATCTGAGAGGCGATGAAAAAGACGTTCATTTGGTCATCATCATTGTCATCTTCTTCATCTGACATATTTGCTACGATGTTCTGAAAGCAAAGTGTTTAAAAAATAATGTTATGCTGTGTTATATGTTATATGACACAGGTATGTCACTGTAAATGTTTTGGTATTGAAAGCTATTACATCTTACATTATGTTTTATCTAACTCAAAACCTTTACCTATATTTTAAACACCACTTACTTGGACATGTTTTCAAGTAGTTCAAGAATATTTAACAATTAGAATAAATATCAATACCCCGTGAACCTCCTCAGATGTGTTCATTGGAGTCAAGAAACAGACATACGTGTTGTTTATTTCCATCTTGTAAATAATCAGACTCTGAAATGAACCCAACAAGGCAAATTTGTAGGTATTAATTGCATACCTGTACATAATGTTTGTAAAAAGAACCCATACTAGTACATTCAGTTAATTCTTTGAATCTAATATCAGGGATTCTTTAAGGGTATTGTAAGCACTTATCATCCAGGTACCCAAAGTGAGGTTTTTCCTGCATCTATTATTCAATAATACGTCTATAGTATCTTTGTGCTGATTGAAACCAATAAAAATATTAAAAAAAAAACGATAAAATATTGGCGTTCATATGTGAATAGGAGCAGACGACCGTGAAGTACAATTCAAAGGAAATGTTAACACTTGATTTTTTCCACAGCTGGATTTATTCACTCTTGTTGTAGTTGACCTTGCGAGCAATTTGATTGAGATGTATTCTCTTGGTCAAAAAGATAATATTACATTTAGGTACATGTGATAATATTCGAAAATTATCACCGCACAGGTGTAAGCTGTAATAAACTGTACTTTTAATTCTAAATACCATATTTAACATGACTCATGGTATATAAAATATAAAGTACCGGTGGAGACATCCGTATTTTATACAATTTATTCAAAATTATGACAAGCACCCCCTCATATGTGATGTTCTAATGTGATTTAAATAGATATAAAAGATGTCTATTGAATTGAAAATGTACAAAAATGTACAAAAATTAGCAACCGTATGCACTTGTTGAAAGTCACATCTACATGCGAATCTGTCTACTGCGTGCTGCAATGATCTCTTGTAGACGGTGCAGCATGACTTCAACTAACAATTGCAATAATTCTGTTTTGTAGAATATTGTCCCGTTCTTCCTAAAACGTTAGCCGGAGTTGGTCGCTATCATTTGGAGGCTTATTCCCCTTTGCATTGCACATGTGCTAATTCATGTTGCAGGCGCTCAGTAGAGTTAATATCAAGGCTCCACCTTTGTTTCTACTACAAATCATTCAGCAGAATAGATCTGTGAGCATGTATGCTCTCATTATTAAGCCTTAAGTTATCCGCGAAGACACCTCTTGCACATGGAGGGAGATTTTTTTTATTTCAGATTTAAGGAGATCGTATTGCAGATTGAGAATGATGGTTTAAAATTAGGATTTCTCGCCGGTATTTTGTTTCTGGTATCATTAGTCATGTTAGTTGTGGTATCTCGAACAAAAGCACTATTTTAAATAGTTAGCTGTTAGGTGATCATTTGAAAGCAAAAGCACGAGGAATTAGAAGTGGCCCACTGGGTATGAACACTTGAACATGGCTCTTTATTCAGCATAATAGTTTATTTAACCTTTTTTCATCACAAGCTTAAGTTGGTTAATTCGGGTATATACCAACAGTCTGAAGGCCTTAAAATTCGCACCTCTCTGGTCGCCAACTAAGCCCTACAACAATAAGCCACCAAGTGTACATGTAGTTTAGAGAGAGTAAAGCGCTTGCGGCTCGTATAATTTGCAAATTTCATCAACATCTATACGTTAATTAAACTCGCTGGCAACGTTACTTGGAACAATGTCAGCGTTGAACGTTAAAATCATATTCTCTTAGCGCGTGCTGGTGGTCTAATCAGTTATATGTCATATGTAACCCTGTGGGGACGTAATCTGTGTTACCTGGAAATGGGTATTGGTTGCGTTTAGGTATAAGCTTTCTTAATGATTTGTAATTAAATGATTACTTAATTAAGTTAAAACTTAATTGTTTTTTCTCACCCTTGAGTTGTCCATGGCAACCTGAAACTTATCCGTGAGCTTGTACTCGGTGACATTGTCTTCAACATTGACCTGGACATTCTCATTCTCTCTCTTGCCGTCCATGTGAAGGTGGTACTTCTGAAAATCGAAACCTAATTATATAAAAAATATATTATTGTAAATAAGCGTACGTACGTGAAGTCAGATTACCCACCTTCCCCACATTCGGTGCTGCTTTTTTAGAGATGGGAACTGCTCCTAATGTTCCAGCAAGAGCAACAGCAGCAATGACAGCAACAGCAACAATGCTGTAATTCTTGTGCAGGGCCATCGTCTGAAATATCAGAAAACAACAAATAATAAATGTATTTTGTTATATTTATATACAACTTTTTAAAGCATCATTTCATGAAATCCAAGAAAATTAGTACGAGTAGTACAAATTTGCTTCAAACTGCAATTCCTTCTTGCAAATTTGCAGCAATTTATTTTTATATTTTTTGCAGTATTGCTGCAAATAAGAAGCAATAAATTTCTGAAGGGTTATACTGGTATGTTTAATTTGCAGTCGGCATAAAGCTTAAAATGTGTTCAGGGTGCAGTTACTATAGCAGTGTTCATAATTTTAAATCCTATCAAAGAAAGGCGAATTGAGAATTTTAACTTTTAAGCCATCCAGTCTATCAAGCCGGACAGCTGTAAGACATGCCGTCCCATGTTCGAACAGGTAGCCCAAATGACATACTGAAACGACTGGACTGTTCGCTAGCTGAACGTTTACCTGGAGCCATATATATACTATAGTGTACCTAAAAGACACGTCCAGGCATTGTATTGTACTCAGGTATCCAATACTGTAAGAGAAACCCCGTTGTAATCACAAGTCGGTTGGTTTTTCAGGGGTTTTTGTTATTGGTTTTCATCAAAGAGAAAACTGAGACAGGCATTTAACATTTTCTACTACATGGTTAATTTCTGCAGAACTATCTATAACTGCAAGACTCTTTCTATGTATGGCTGTACATCTCTGTCTGTTTTTGTATATCTCTTTGACTCCTATTTCATACGTTTACTTGATTTACATTTTAATTAAACTTTTATAACTGACATGCAACCTGCCACATATACATGGAACTGAATGTATTCAAACTTAATGCAAATTACGCTTTAAATTTACTTACTATTTTCCATCAATATAATTTTATCTCAATATATCTAAAATCATATTAGTTTCAACATGACTACTGGTATTAAGGGTTTGCTAGTCATTTAGAGAATGCTGAGAGATCCACTTATGACAAGCAACAGTGTCATTTACGTTGAGTGTCGTTGTGTGTTGTGTAAAACAAACACAGCTATAGATGGAAGAGCTATATGTTTCAATATGCGTTCGGTATAAAGCTTAAAATACTGGTACTCTTTCAGCTTGGTTACAGTAACTATGGCAGTGTCCATGATTTTAGAAAAGCATACTGAGAATTTTAACAATCCATTCACCTGCCAGGATTTTAACAAGCCCACCAGTCTCAAGACAGGGCGTCCACTGTTCGAACAGGTCGCCCGAATGACGACTGGACTGCTCGCTGACTAAACATGTAAGTGGAGCACATACCTGTGTATGCACTATATTTTCTTCAAAATTAAATCAAACGCAAATATATATATATATATATATATATATATATATANTGTCATTAAACTCACAGGAGTGGTCATTCCTGCTAAATCGCAGGTTGAGTTCAAAAATCAGCATAACGGGCCATTATTTTAAAGAAATGCCGTTTTTATGTACAGACACAGATGTATTTTACCTGTTGAGCATAATTAAAATTTGATGTTGAATTTGCAGTTTAACATAATGTACTTTTGCATCAGAATTGACAGTAGCCTTTTTTGTTATTTCCTGCTTTTTGTCTGTACATTTGACAGCTTTGCTGCCTTGTTTTACTTTACCCGCCCTGCAAATGGTACTTTGTAAAAATTATTACTGATAAAGAATATTGTCATACTTCGCTCAGAACCTATTTACGGCCTTACATAAATTCTTTTGAGTAACAAATAAATCTTCAGTGTTCGGTGTTCAGTTTTTTTAAATTTATTACTGATTAACTGCAGACTTTAAACTTTCAAAGGACTCAGAGATGTTTAAAGCATTTTTACCAGTCTGCTGTTGCTCATTTTAACAAATCATTTAATAATAAGAAGAGAAACATTTATATTATTAGCAACAGTAAATTGTGACCTTACACTTTATACATTTTACCCGGATAGCAATTCCATTTCCGTTGGATGTGAAAGTAACATTTGTTTATTAATTCCTAAATATAATATTCTCTTACTTATCTTAGGAATGCTGTAAGATCATATAGGGAATTTTCGCAAGGGAAACGTTTGGCATGCAATACAAATAAATATCTTTATGTCTCTTGGATAGCATACTTGAAAGTATCAATAAAGGACAAACACAAGTATTATGCTCGAAATTTGGCCGGTGACGACCGCATTTATTAAAGTGGCGGATTTGGGGGTGTCAGAAGAGGTGACAAACCCATCAAACACAAATTATTTATGTTATCAGAACGGAAACACTATAGTATCCCCCCTATGTTTCATATCAGAACGCTCTTTTGCAGATAAATGTAGTAACCATTGACCTCTGCAGTTATCACAAGCAAAAAGAGATATGTTAAAACAAGTGTGCTTCCAACCATTATCCCAAACATGTTCGCATCTACGTATCGCACAAAAGTAATAGCCACAGTAGGAGCGTTTCTGGCGATCATGAACATCTGAAATAAGATATGATATGATATACTTTCCTACGCATTCTACACATAAATAAAAAATAAATCCACTGCACTGACGTCACTGTACGTTTCGCAAGTAATGATGATTAATGGTCAGAGATTTATTTGTACGTACCTTTTGGGTATTGCGTGTTGGCGCCATCTATACGTACAGTATTGTTGTCCATCTGAGTGAGCCAGTATGCATCAAGATCCCTGCAGAATTCCTGAACACTGGGACTAAGGATTGTTTTGTTCTTGATCTGGGAGGCGATGAGAAAGACGTTCATTTGGACATCATCATTGTCATCTTCTTCATCTGACATATTTGCTACGATGTTCTGAAAGCAAAGTGTTTAAAGTTATTTTGCTATGCTGTGTTATATTATGTTTTATGACACAGGTATGTCACTGTAAACGTTTTGTTATTAAAAGCTATTACATCTTAAATTATGTTTTATCTAATTCTAAACCTTTATCTATATTTTATACACCACTTATTTAAACATGTTTTCAAGTAGTTTAAGAATGTTTAAGAATATGAATAAATATCAATACCCCGTGAGCCTCCTCAGATGTGTTCATTGGAGTCAAGAAACAGAAATACGTGCTGTTTTTTTCCATCTTGTAAATAATCAGACTCTGAAATGAACCCAACAAGGCAAATTTCTAGGTATTAATTGCATACCTGTACATAATGTTTGCAAAAAGAGCCCATACTAGTACATTCAGTTAATTCTTTGGATTGAATGTCAGGGATTCTTAAAGGGTATTGAAAACATCCAAGTACTGAAAGTGAGGTTTTTCCTGCATCTATTATTCAATAATACGTCTATAGTATCTTTGTGCTGATTGAATCCAATAAAATTTTTAAAAAAACTATAAATTATTGGCGTTCATATGTGAATAGGAGCAGACGACCGTGAAGTATAATTCAAAGGAAATGTCAACACTTGATTTCTTCCACAACTGGATTTATTCACTCTTGTGGTAGTTGACCTTGCGAGCAATTTGATTGAGATGTATTCTCTTGGTCAAAAAGATTGTCCCACATTCAGGTACATGTGATTATATTCGCAAATTATCACCACACAGGTGTAAACTGTTATAAACTGTACTTTTTATTCTAAATACCATATTTAACATGACTCATGGTATATAAAATATAAAATACCGGTGAAGATATCCGTATTTTATACAATTTATTCAAAATTATGACAAGCACCCCCTCATATGTGATGTTCTAATGTGATTTAAATAGATATAAAAATGTCTTTTGAATTGAAAATGTACAAAAATGTACAAAAATTAGCAACCGTATGCACTTGTTGAAAGTCACATCTACATGCGAATCTGTCTACTGCGTACTGCAATGATCTCTTGTAGACGGTGCAGCATGAGTTCAACTAACAATTGCAATAATTCTGTTTTGTGGAATATTGTCCCGTTCTTCCTAAAAAGTTTGTCGGAGTTGGCCGCGATCATTTGGAGGCTTATTCCCCTTTGCATTGCACATTTTCTAATTCATGTCACAGGCGCTAAGTAGGGTTAATATCAGGGCTCCACCTTTGTTTCTGCAACAAATCATTCAGCAGAAGAGAACTGTGAGCATGTATGCTCTCATGATAAAGCCTTAAGTTATCCGCGAAGACACCTCTTGCACATTTAGGGAGATATTTTTTTTTATTTCAGATTTAAGGAGATCATGTTACAGATTGAGAATGATGGTTTAAAATTAGGATTTCTCACCGGTATTTTGTTTTTTGTATCATTAGTCATGTTAGTTGTGGTATCTCGAACAAAAGCACCGTTTTAAACAGTTAACATGCCTTAAAATTGGCACCTCGCTGGTCGTCGACTAAGCCCTACAACAATAAGCCGCCAAGTGTACATGTAGGTTAAACAGCGTAAAGCGCTTGTGGTTCGTATAATTTGCAAATTTCATCAACATCTATACGTTAACAGAACGCGCTGGCAACGTTACTTGGAACAATGTCAGCGTAAAACGTTAAAATCACATTCTCTTAACGCGTGCTGGTGGTCTAATCAGTTAATATGTAACCCTGTGGGGACGTAATCTGTGTTACCTGGGAATGGATATACTGGTTGCGTTTAGGTATAGTACGAGCAAAATAAGCTTTCTTAATGATTTGTAATCAAATGATTACTTAATTAAGTTAAAACTGTTTTTTTTTTTCTCACCCTTGAGTTGTCCATTTCAACATGGAACTGCTCATCAGTGACGTTGTACACGGTGACATTGTATTCGACATTGACCTGGACATTCTCATTCTCTCTCTTGACGCCCTTGTGAAGGTGGTACTTCTGAAAAACGAAACCTTATTACGTCGATTCCGTATTGTAACGTCAATGAAAATGGAAACGGCACAGTGTTGTGAGTTTCTAATACAACAAACAATTCTCAAAAGAAGTGAAAAAATATCATTCAAGAATTGTATCATTGATAGAAGAAATAAAAAAAAATTATTATTGTAAATAAGCGTACGTACGTGAAGTCAGAATACCCACCTTCCCCACATCCAATGCTGCTTTTTTAGAGATGGGAACAGCTCCTAATGTTCCAGCAAGAGCAACAGCAGCAATGACAGTAACAGCAACAATGATGTAATTCTTGTGCAGGTCCATCGTCTGAAATATCAGAAAACAACAAAGAATAAATGTATTTTGTTATGTTTAGCTATGTTGTGGAGTAATGGAAAATAAATATATACAACTTTTTTAAAGCATCATTTTATGAAATCCAAGAAAAGTAGAACGAGTAGTACAAATTTGTTTCAAACTGCAATTCCTTCTGGCAAATTTGCAGCAATTTTTTGCAATATTGCTGCAAATAAGAAGCAATAAATTTCTTCTTTCAAACTCATTGCCGCCTCTGCAAAGTTAAGCGTTTTGTGTTTATTTAAAGGTATGGATAAGGTTTGATGAGCAGAATACTTAGACATGAAAGGGGACACTGCCAAACATAAAGAACAGTATACCTAGCTGTAAAGGATATGCCGAGACACTGTCTGGAACTCAGATATCCTAACAGCTAGTTTTGTACTGTAGAAAAAAACATTGAAGTTAGAAAGATCCCTTCTGAATGTCGAGAGGCCTGCTAATGACAATCAGGACAAGAGTCTATCATAAACGATGCAGCTGTGCGTTACCCGCTTAAAAACAACTAACGGTTAAAGATGGAAGGGTTATACTGGTATGTTTAATTTGCAGTCGGCATAAAGCTTAAAATGTGTTCAGGGTGCAGTTACTATAGCAGTGTTCATGATTTTAAATCATATCATAGAAAGTCAATTTGAGAATTTTAACTTTTAAGCCATCCAGTCTATCAAGTCGGACAGCCGTAAGACATGCCGCCCCGTACTGAAACGACTGGACTGTTCGCTAGCTGAACGTTTACCTGGAGTAATATATATACTATAGTGTACCTAAAAGACACGTCCAGGCATTGTCTGATACGCAGGTATCCTATTCTGTAAGAGAAACCCCGTTGTAATCTCAAGTCGGTTGGTTTTTCAGGGGGTTTTGTTATTAGTTTTCATCAATAAGAAAACTGAGACAGGCATTTATCATTTTCTACTACATGGTTAATTTCTGCAGAACTATCTAAAACTGCAAGACTCTTTCTATGTATGGCTGTCCATCTCACTGTCTGTTTTTGTATATCTCTTTGCCTCCTGTTTCATACGTTTACTTGATTTACATTTTAAATAAACTTTTATAGTTGACATGCAACCTGCCACATATACATGGAACTGAATGTATTCAAACTTAATGCAAATTACGCTTTAAATTTACTTACTATTTTCCATCAATTTAATTATATCTCAATATATCTAAAATCATATTAGTTTCAACATGACTACTGGTATTAAGGGTTTGCTAGTCATTTAGAGAATGCTGAGAGACCCACTTATGACAAGCAACAGTGTCATTTACGTTGAGTGTCGATGTGTGTTGTGTAAAACAAACACAGCTATAGATGGAAGAGCTATATGTTTCAATATGCGTTCGGTATAAAGCTTAAAATACTGGTACTCTTTCAGCTTGGTTACAGTAACTATGGCAGTGTCCATGATTTTAGAAAAGCATACTGAGAATTTTAACAATCCATTCACCTGCCAGGATTTTAACAAGCCCTCCAGTCGCAAGACAGGGCGTCCTCTGTTCGAACAGGTCACCCGAATGACGACTGGACTGCTCGCTGACTAAACATGTAAGTGGAGCACATACCTGTGTATGCACTATATTTTCTTCAAAATTAAATCAAACGCAAATATATATATATATATATATATATATATATATAGACTTGACATTTAATATGGAATATTTTTTTCCAAATCACTTTTCATCAAATTTTTCCTATTTAACTGACTGATAAATGAAAATAGGGATTAAAATCGTGTTTTAATAACTTTAAACTCTTCGATGTCATTGTGACATCAGTTCATTAATTGAATTCGCCCGTGAAGCAAACAAAAATACATTGTCTATTTTATGTCATACAATAACCATTAAAATCGGTATTTTGGATCTCCATATTTTACAAATTATCGTCTGTAAAAGAGTTACACGCCCCACAAAGGACCCTCATGTCAGTGTCTAATCACAGCAACGGTCGCTGTTACGTCTGACTTGGTCTAGCTGCTTCCAGGTCTCTCAAGCGGCAAGGCATTTCTTGGGATAGTTTTTTAGAGTTCAATCTGGAATAACATTCCAGGCATTGGTCAAAACCTGTCCAATTTGGTTCAATTTTGTCGCACGACATGTAGGCCGTTGGTTCGGCTAGTAATGGCCTACCCACATATTGTCTATGTGGTTCAAATTTGGCAATATTGATGACCAAGGTTGCTGCTCATTCTGCTGGTTCTGTAAGTTATCTGGTAATAAAAGTGCTCTGTGTGAACCGGCACTTTCACCGTGCTACCTAAAATTGTTCCTAAGGCGCCCCCTATCAAATGATGGTCAAGTGGTTCCCAGATTACTCCTTTATTTGATCTGGTTTAGGTTTTCATAGATGACTACTATTGGTGTTTTGGCACCAATGTGGTATCCAGTCCAAATACTGACGCTGTCAATGAACCTAGTCACTTTATAGACTCGACACACTCTTCATCATAGGCCTCTTCTGGATGTCTGTAAACTCTGTTTTGACTAGTTGAGCGGTACAGGTGAAATCTGATCTCAGTAAAGAAAGCCACGCGATTTCAGTGTTCTACCCAGAAACGGTCATGGTCCCCAGTTCATTAAAGAAAACAGACGACGCTGTTTTGCCGTTTACAGTGGGTTCCCCGGAGGTCGTCTGGTATTCTAACCTGCTAAAACAAGTTTGTTGTTCGATAAGGGCCTTGAAAAACGCGTTTTGACAGCAATTTACCCCTCATTCTGAACGGACTGGGTGTTTTTTGTTTAGTTGCAGCACCATATCCCGAAAGGCAGTGAGTCCTGTACCCTGGTGGGAAGATTTTAATACATTGGGTGTGGCCTCTGTGTAGGTACATCAGTCTGGGCATTACTCTATAAAACTGTGCGGACCGTTCTGTTTGGCCCAATAATCTGTCTGGCAATGTCTGTCTTTTTAGCACCATTCTACCACAGATAAAAAATTTTTATAAATCACCACTTAGTTCTTTTTACGCACTGCAAAACCGACCGCTTGCATGCAAAATTTCAAATTTTTTTATGCAATAGTTGCCGACATATAGATACTTTTTTGACAGAACCATGCTTTGGCACACCCAAGCATGAACGAGTCCAAAGGAGCACTACCCAATTAAATCATTGCATAATACACAATACAGCAGTGCAATAAAGACATGGTAGTCAGTTCATTAGTAGCGACACACCTGACTACACACTTCTCCATTCACATATCTTATATGAGATCGGATTTTTTTTAAAAAAAGAATGCATTTTTACCAAGGCATACCTTCGAAACTAAAATATTCCATATCAAATGTCAAGTCTGTATATATATATATATATATATATATATATATATATATATATATATATATATATATATATCGGCTGTTTCACAATCAGGGTGACAAATAAATGTGGTGTCTGATAAATTAGCAATTTATGATTAGAGATTGCTGATAGACTGATATCAAAGACACTGTTCATAGGAGCAAAATAAAAAAGAATTGTAATAATCGGACTACAATTTACAAAAATATAGCCAATTATGTGTTCAAAATGTACTGTTACGATGGGTCATTTGCAATTAAGGTCATAAATATGATGAAACAGGCTTTCGTACACATTTTACCTATTTTTGTTAATGCAATAAAAAACATATTTGATAAGGCCAAATGTTACTTTGAAATCACCTACGTGAAAATAAGATGAATTTACCATGTTATGACTTAAACATAATTAAAGAGTTGTGCATATGTAACCATTATTAATAATGCTATGGTATTTATAATCATGAGCCCATGGTGTCTCCTAATTTTTGTAGTGTCCGTACCCCCCTATCTGTTTTATTTAGGAATCACAGCATATTCTGTCTGATTTTATTATTTTATGTATGTCCACACTAACACTTTTTTTTTTCAGGAAGAAAATAGCACATTACCCCTTATTATGAAAATATATGCAAGAATTTGGTGCCAAACGTAGTGTCCGTACCCCCAAGTTATACATTAACCATTGGATAACTGGCTACTTATCAATGATGGTAAAACTTCAAAAAATGGTACAAAATATTGTTCTAGATTGTATAAAATGCATTCATGTCCTATGATGTTTAGAAAAAACATTGTATATAAATGTATATTCGATAAAGTGATACTAATTAATAAGAGTCAGGCAAGACATTTTGCAAAAAAATAATATCAGTAAAGATTCTACTCTTTGCATTCAAAATGAACAATATTGCTTCCAATATATTGCCAAATATAGCTAATTGCAAAATAATAAATTGTATATGGATTAATATTCTATGGATTAATGTATATGATATATTTTGAGGGGGTACGGACACTACATTATTAACAGAGGTATATTTATAATACTCTCAGTGGATGAAGTATCAAACATGGATGACAATGAACAAAACCCAAAAAGGACAAGAAAAGGGAAACCTGAAATTTTTACTGTCACCAAAACTAATTTGAAAAAAAAAAAAAAAAACGTCAACGAGCTTATAGTCATGTTGAAGCACGTAAGGAAGATGTTGAATGCACGTAACATAGCAGAGAAGCAAAAAATGAAGAATCACCCAAGGCTGGCTCAGCAAGAAAGACTAAAGATGAGAGAAGAAATCAGGGCATACTGACAGAGAGTCAAGGAGAAGCAGAAACCACAATCCTGAAAACAGCAGAGAAAGAGGTGCAAATTAATGAGAGATGGAAAAGAAGAAAAGACTCGAAAATCAAGAATCAAGACTGAAACAAAAATCAATCAATCAATAAATAAATAAATAAATAAAGACCAAGCAACATGAAATGAAAGTAAAACTGAATGACACTCAACCAAGCGCCAGCATCCAATGAAAACGTGCTGTGGTGTTTCTCTATAAAACATTTTGGTTAATACATGTACTTGTATCCTTTTGGTTAAAGTACTGTTGTTATATATTTATTTTGATACTTTTAGAATGTTGGCAAAAATAACTGGTAAACAATATGATATTTCAGTTACAAAAGCATCAGTTACTTGAATGTAAAGTGTCCGTACCCCTAAATCATAGCCTAAGAGGCATTCTGTTAATTTGAACGCAACACAAAAAAAAAATAATATTGTGTTCTAAAATGTTGGATGTCATAGTTAAGATGTTATTCTTTTTATCTGTTACAAAATTAAACAAATGCACCAGAGTTAATTTTTCTCTCAATGTGACCCCTGATTGTGAAACAGCCGATATATATATATATATATATATATATATATATATATATAACCAGTTTTCATCAAGCCCAGAGGAAAAACAGATGAAACCCACATAGTTCCTGAGACAAAAAACTCTGAAAATAGGGCATGATCTAATTATCATTTAATGTAATATTTTTTGGGAAAAATGATCCCGCCCTTCCGCAACCAGGCTAGAAAGTGACCACTATTACCTGTATTCTCCCTTAATTTGAACTACTACTCATAACTGTACCTCATTACTTCATCCACCCAAACATCTCCACGGACCTTCTTTTACATCACAAACCGTGAATACCATAATTTTCCGCTATACTAACGAAACGCAGAAAATATTAAATATAGAGTACCCTGTATAATCGTTATATTTACACATTGGTAGTTTTGTTTATCACAGCTGCATAAATAATGAATCAAATATTCAAATATTCCAATATAAGTTCAGTAATTGTTCACCCAAATCCCAAACAAAATGATTCATGCCCTGTTTTGGTGGAGACAAATTGGTTTTATTTTGAGAAATCGTCTCGGTTTCAGTTCACGAGATGGAGCTAATGAACAAATATTATTTGCCACACGACGTAAGACCGTACTTTGGATTTGAGAACTAATCCTGAAACCACCAATCGGCCTGTCAATTAACCCATGGTCTAAAAGTGTAAAGGGTGATATTTTCAGTCCAAATGTATAATGGCAAATGTCTTTAAACCTTCACTGTACCAAATTAATTGTACAAGTCAATTTTCATTTTTCCATTTAAACGCAGACTCTCTATGTTTAGTGGCAGTATCTAACCCCAGATTTCAGTTGAATATAATCTTAGTTTTGATGCACGCGCACGCGCAATAGGCACGCGCAATAGGCCTACATAATCAATACTTTCTTATCCATTGCAAAAGTGTTGCAAATTAAAAGAAAACATTCTAACGAGGTCCAAAACAGTTATACATTTTTATTGTTTATTTTGTCGTGAAAAATGCTGCATAGATTTATCATTCTTAAAAATTGCTGTCCTTTGAATACTCAGAACTAAGGTAAATATATTCTAACCTACCTTTATATCTTGTTCAGCCGTTTATGTTGCAGAAAAAGCGTCTGATAATGCTGCTTAAAACCTGTCGAGTGCTCTGTGAAGCTTGGTAATGCAGTATCCAATAAAACTCTCCCTTGCACTTTTTTCTTTCCTTCAATGCTGACATAGGGGCAGGTAGGCAGCCGTTATATGGGTACATTTATCTGCATTGGTGTCGACTTATTAAAAAACACCTGTATAAACTCATTGCAGACTGATTAATGCGCTCAACGCAGTGCCAAAGTGGGGGGAGGGGGAGGTGCGCTATATTTACAAGACCGCGCACTATTCCGAATATACATCAAGACTTTTAACCCATAACAGAAGTCTGTGTGATGATTTTTCATGTCATTACGCTGCAACAGCAACTCTTCCTCAAGGTACCGCACTTATTTTCGATCAATCTTGAAAATTACTGTTCCCGTGATGTCTACTGAGATTAATTCGCCTTTCTTTTCGGATCAGACACATATCGTTAGAAAAATTGTTTTTGTTGTGAATTTCAGTATGTAATAACAGCGCGTTTTATAACTTTCCGTTTAATTAATTAAATATCTGCAGTGCACGTGCCCTGCCAAAATTAGTACCAGAGCCGGTGTAACAGGAATGCAAGTCTGCTAGGAACCGTAGTCCGCTTCCCATTACTTTGTACAGGTGACATTCGTCCCACATACTAACCCCAATACTCCAACTAACCCTAACTGTACTAATCATATGGGAGCCCAGACTTCCATTCCTAGGACTTGCATTCCTGTTACACCGTCGCATTCTCTCCAGTTTGGCTGTGCGTCAATTCACCCAGCTTCCTGAGCTTAATTCAAGTACACCTGACCAGTTTGCGTGTCTGTGCGTACCTCTCCTTTTCTCTCTGTGGTCGCGTGCATCCTGCATGTTTAGCCTTCCGGACATCACTATAAGCGTCTCAAGGTCGACAGAGCAGGAGAGAGATTATTTCTTTTCTGGCACGGCGGCAATGACCAGTTAAATTCTCAGCGATTCTGTTAAATTTTTTTCCTGCCGACGGCAGCTGTTTTCTTTTTTACTCTATATATTTCTTTTTCAGTTAACGCTGTGAAACATATTTTGAAATAACAAAAATTTGATTTATTATTCAGTATCAGTAGTGGAAATATCCACAAATTACAGGTCTACTGTAATCATTAACAATAAAGCAAATTTAAGCCTTTTTAGTTAAGCTATAATTATTCTTCTATCCATCCAATTTGATTCTGCAAATATAGTGCAAGCTTGCCAATATTTGGAATTCATCAAAAAAAAAATTTGCTGAATAATATATACTGGTATAATGGCCGGCAGAAATTAAGCAACAGCCTGACACATTCACTCTTTCTTCAACTGCGACCTCCGTCATTAGCCTTGTCCTTTATCAAAGCAAAATCTGTATGCCAGTTACACAGACACCTGCTGTTATCTTAGACCTAAGAGGTTCTAAAACAAGAGAAGCTGCATGGAGTTAGTCCACAGTTTGGGACATTGTTGTAATATTAATTCTTTGACAAGATTATTTATACCATTCATCGCAACTTAAGTATTTAAGTCCACTCTTGTTCTTTCTTAACAAAAAACTAAAGATGATATTCAACAAATACACTCTTCTTTTAAATGAAAATATTACATCTTTGCTTTTTTTATCTACAGCTGGTAATAGTTAAAATGTCTTCTGTTATAATTAATTCATAATGGGTAATTACAGTAAATGCATTCTTCTGCTAATAATGTGCCAACAATTATAGTTCTCCAGTTTTAAATTTATTATTAAATTCTTTTATTTGTAAAATAAAAATCAGAAATATGATTTACTGACCAGAGTTGAAATATTTTCTAGTAAAACATAACCTATCTAGAATAGTGGCAGTGCACATATTATTATTTTTACATAGTTCATAGAGTAGAAAAACTACATGAGCTGGTTTCACAAAAAAAAATTGGTTTTGGTTTTCATAATTTGCAAATAAATCTATGACGGAAGTCCACTCACATATAGCAAGAATTGCTCTGAAATATTAGTAATGTCTTTTTTGATAAAAACCAGGCCCACCGTTTTACTTAATTGAACTACCATTGATCTATAATGAGTCTAAGTCCTCAAAAACACCAGTCTAAAAGTTTCCATCATTTATCTTTTGTGAAAAGGGAGCCCCCGAAAAAAAAAAAAAAAAAAAAAAAAAAAAAACACAACAAGCACTTCCAATTCACTTGGTGAGGATTTCTTTGACAGCTTTGACAATACAGTCTGGACCAATGCCAAACATCTCCATCAACTGGTCTGAAGGACCACTGCGCGGAACGCCTGTCACTGCCAGTTTCTTCACCACCACATTGCGCTCTCCCTCCAATGCAGACAAAACGGCCTCCCCAAGTCCCCCTGAAAAGAACAAATTGATTTGAAATCATAAAAATAAATTATATTTATAATGTATATTATAATAGTGTTTATCTTGTATTTGTGCATAACAATGTTTTGCGTTGTACTTTATCACCATTTCTGTGATGCATTTGCTTTGAGCTTAGTTTTCATACAAATGAATACAAAAAAATAAAATATGATGCACTCAAGTAAATTTTCTGTCAGGTTAATTTCATCCTTCACATATGTCACAAATGAACCATCTGCTGGAAATTTAAAAAAAAAGTAAAACTGTCTTCCACTTATCGTGCATGGCGACGGCGATGACGGTGACGACAGACACAGGTGATGGCAATATGGTGATGACACATCTGTGTCTGTACATAAAAAACCCTCTCACATTTGTAAGCAATTATCTGTTTTCAATTCTGGCAAAAAAATTCTGTCATTTTTTTAAATGGGCTACTAAGCTGAAATTTTCCCAATTTAAAGTAGACAAGATCCAATATTTTATTGGTCTTTGTCTACTTTCACCTACTTTCCTTTTTTTTTTTTTTTTTTTCGTGAAACCTGAGAGATCTTTAAGTGATAGGCCTAGTACTAGCATGAAGGCAGTTTTGCATGGTCAGCAGCTCCCCCTACCTTCAGGATAGTGGTCCTCTACAGTAATCACTCTGCCGTCTGTCTCCTTGGCACACTGTATGATGGTGGCGGCATCTATAGGTTTGACAGTGAAGGGATCCACAACACGGATATTGATGTTGCTATCTGCCAATTTGTCAGCGGCTTTAAGGGCATTGTGGAGAGTAATACCAGCACCTATGATTGTCACATGGTCTTTGTCCGATTTTCTTACAACCTGCAATAAAAGGAACCAATTATCAGATAAAAAAATAAATGAAATATAATGAGACAGAGAGCACTCTGATAGTGCATACCCAGTACATCCTGACACTTCAAGACAAAAGTGACCTGACAGTGGAAGGCCAGTAAACATCAGGGGATGTACCTGCTCCTAACATCTATTATTATTATTATTATTATTATTATTATCAGGCCCGTAGCCAGGGGGGGGGGGTTCAAAAGAACCGCCCCTTTTGCTGGGAAAAATCGCTCTGGTTAAAATTTTATCTAAGTACATGAAGTTTTTATGGGAAAAGGTCCACTTTTTCAAAAAAAGAACCCCCTTTTGAAATTGCTGGCTACAGGCCTGAAGATCCAATATCGACTGAGCTGAAGAGCACTTTGACATCCACATCTTATACAAACCATCGAAACCACTGACACCATCCCCACCAACAATGAAATAATGGAATAGATGACAATCTCCATCCTAAAGATGAACGATAAGAAGAGGAACTGCACTAGTGCCAGCAAAGCCAGACAAAAAATTACAGCAGGAAGAAAAGCTGCAGAATAAAAAACAGAGGCTCCTGCTCCGTTTCCAAACATCCCCACTCAACTGACCCAAGAAAAGCTAAAACCTTTAACATGCTAATAAGTAAAGGATATATTATTCAAACTGCAAGAGAGGGTATGGAAGAAAGCCATGTTAAAAATGCCCAAGTTAAGGGTCTATAGAAAACTTAGTAGTGGAAAATTATGTAAAGTATAATTTAAAACTGGCAGAAAGATCAATCATGGCCAAGTTCAGATCAGGAGTTCTTTCATTATATGTGGAAACAGGCAGATTTGTTAACAAAAAAATTAGAAGATAGACTCTGTATTCTCTGTAACGATAAAAAAGTAGAAGATGAGTAGAATTTTTATTTGAATGCCCAATCTCAGAAAAAAATGGTGTGAAAAAGTGAAATTGGGCAATCGTTTCTATCATGACCCTGAGGAGGTTAAAGAGAGACCTCAAGTGCTTTTTACAGAATTTCATAGAAGCACAGCGAGGTTTCTCTTTAACGGCTTTCAGGTCAGAAAGAAGTTGCTATATAATTAATGTCAAAACGGGCAACTTTGTAAGCCCATAGGGCTGGGCCGATACATTTATATTCATATAATTGTATTATATTTGTATAAATTCGGTATTGTCAGGAAAATAAATCTATTTAACTATATAGAAAAAACACAGTGATCTACAATCTCACTCAGTAAGTAGCATCAGTGAATATACTGGTACCTAATTGGTGAAAAGGACAAGATAGGATGGAAAGGACCCACCATCACTGAAAAGATATTATCTTTCTGTATTGAGTGAAGCTAAAATATTCAATATTTGTCACAGACGATGACAGGCTTATGCCCTGAAGGGACAGAAACATCCCCTTGTGGATTAAGGCACATTAAGCTGCTACTAAACAACCTCAGCACTCCAGTTGTGTAGGGAAGAAGAATTGACACCAAATTGTATTTGCAGGGAGCCTCCCAGGTGCACATTCATGACCCAGGCGGAGAGTTGGCACAGCTTCATTGTCTATTACAGAGGTCACCTCATAGGGATATCTTACTAGACAGCTCACCAAGCAAAAGTCAATATAGAAATGACAACAACACAGTGATCTGCAATCTCACTCAGTAAGAAGAATCAGCACATACTTTAATAGCATAGCATACTTTAATACTTGGAATTATATATTTTCTTGTTTTATCACGAAAAGTTTTATTATTTAGACTATTTCTATTATAACCAGCATTAATAGCTATTTTAATTGTTTTATTCACCTCAGCTTTTAGTATTTATATAATTACTTGTAAATTGGATAATTTTATTTGTAAACAGCGCTGTGACGGAAGTGTAGTGCAGTTTTTAAGAAAAAATAATATTAATATTAATTATTATTATTAAAGTAATATTATGTGAAAATAAAATATTGCTACCTTAATCACTTATGACATAATGAGATGATATGGTGGATAGCTTAATACATCTCACACACCCACCTTTGCCTGACCAACACGGAACTCCTCGTTGTTATCGTACAGGGTTGCCGTGCCTGGGCGACTTGTGCGGATAAAACAGATCCCCTTGGTGTTGGCTGCCAGTTCCACCGCACGCTCACAAGACACCGCGTCACTTGGGTAGAACACGGTGGCTGTTGGGATAGCTCTGAACATGGCGATGTCTTCTAGAGCCATCTGAGAGGGGCCATCCTCACCTGGAAGCCATTTTGTATCATAATAACTCCAATCTGTTCACAATAATATATTTTAATGGGGCGATTCTTGACAATGACAAGTCTTTTTTTTATCACCACAAGCTTCAGAGGCCTAAAGAACACCTTCCTTCCAAACTTTGTATTATACAATTCCGCCAGCACGCTTACCAATTGAGACACCACAGTGAGACCCGCAAAGATTTACGTTGCTCTGAGATATGGCTGCCATTCTGATTTGATCGTAAGCACGGCTCAGGAAGCATGCAAAGGAGCTGGCAAAAGCCACTGTGCGATCACGAGTTGCACATCCGATGGCCACACCCACCAGGTTTTGTTCTGCTATGAAACATTCCACAAAGCGATCTGGACAGGCTTTCTGCAACATGAAGCAATAACATATATAACAACGATGCACTTACAAATACAGCATACGGTACATGTAATAATTTTTCGATGAATTTACAGCATGTTTCAAATAAGGCCCATGAACATGCATGCGGGTGTGCCTCCCTCTATCAAAGTGCTTTCTATACCTGTTCAAATTGTGATATGCCTTAAAACTTTAACCACCAGTTGCAGAGGAGATAGGGCAGATATTTAGGGCAAAGTTATGCTCATTTTCCCACCAGAGGCCCTTAAGGAGTAATTTCATTCACAGCATACTTAAAAAAAGTATTGTATACAAAATGTACAAATGAAAGACTATACCTGAAAGGTCAGAGCAAATGTGGAGTTTTTCACATCCCCATCCATTGCAACTACTGCTGTATTGGCTTTCCCTAGCTTGGCCAGGCCTGTGCCATAAGCCTGACGTGTTGCTACCTAAAACATGGTAAAATATAAAATGTGTACAAATACCATTATATAAATGCATGTTATCCAATTATTGACCTTTGGTCTGCAAAACTACATACTGACTGAAAGAAAAATACAAACTGACAAACTTATTTCAATTGCAGACATCTAATACTTTAATGTGGTAAGACTAAAGTAGGAATAGAAGAAATGGGTTGGTGGTCTTATTACCAGGGTCTGGGTCAGATAAACGCAAATTTCTGATTTAAAATGGACCAAAAACAAAAGCATGTCTGAGAATAGTGATAGCATAAAAAGAATCTGAAGGTATTTTTCTTAACACATTTGTTAGTAAGTAAACATTTTCATTTCTTCTTAAAATTCATTCCACTGTTTTAGTCCAAGTGCGCTACATATCACTGGCTTTCTTTCATTGGCCTGTTTACGTAACCTTGCATCATTTGTCCTTTACAACAGCTGTTCTTTTATACAACATGTACAAGATAAATATGTCCTCTTATTTTTTACCTTTTGTCCCTTGTTCTTTTCCACAACAAGTAAAGGATAACATCAAATACTTCCCCTTATTTTTGTACCTTTTGTCCCTTGCTATAAGCTGGAGGCTCTGACATCTTCAACCCAGTGGTGTTCACATTTGGCGCCTTTTTGACTGGGGAATCTGGCCTGATATTATGAAGAGAATTATTCACGATCACTTTCTCCACAGCGGCCAGGACTGCGTCTCCCTTCCCTCCCAATGGCTTGCCATGCCAGTTCTCTTCATCCTCAATACCTGGAAATCAATCATGTCAATAAAATTGAGAAAAAAAGACCAGTATTATGGTGTCCAAAACAAAATTCAGTTCATGTTAGCTAGCTGACAGACCTACTTGGATATTGCTGAGGGGATCAGGCCACAAGGATAATTTTTTGATTTCAAATGTTAAATTATGCTCAGCAGTATAACACAATATTCTCATGCATTTGTAGAGATGAAATAGTATGGTTTGGTTATCAATTTTTCTCTTTTCATTGATAATAATGATTTTTGGGGAGAGGTAGACTGGGGAACCTCAGAAACCGAGAGGAAGGCATAGACACTCACCAGCTGTGCCCTCCCCTGCACCCACCACAGAGTTCAGGGTGATATCCCTCACTCCATTTCACTTCTAATACTCATCGATTCTGGTCATCACTCTGTTTAAAACACCTGAGAACCCCTTACTGTTATACACATGTGAACCCCTAAAGACTTAAATGTTACATACCGGGAAACCTCTTATTACACACAAGGGCACCCCTTGTTGCAAACATGGGAACCCCTTGTTACATACCTGGGAACCCTTTGTTAACATACCTGGGAACCCCTTGCCCTTGTAAGTTTTTGCAATGACACAAGTTGGTATGCCCTTCACAGTGGTGGCAGTGTGGAAAACCTTGGCAAGAGCCTCCACATCATGGCCATCTATAACTACAGTGTTCCAGCTGAAAAGGCATCCATTAAAAATGTAAAAAAACTCAGTAAATCAGCTGTAAAGAAATCATGAAATACTAGTATCTTGGGACAAAATGCATTAACTAATATAAATATCTTTAAGTTAATTATCATTATTAATAATAATAATAATTATTATTATTTTTTTGCATTGCATTTTTTTTTATTTTGACTGTGAAAAACTATGACTTGAAAGCAAAAAATATTAATTTTCAACTTATTTCACTTGATCAGGGGTATTAATTTAATATTGTTGCCGAAAAAGCTATGTTTGTTTCAATGTTATGCCCCTCCCTTAATTTCCATCTTAAAAAAAATACTTAATTTTGCTTTGAAATTACAATCCTTCTAGTCTGACTTAAAAACGCAGGCAACATACTAGACAGATTATTGATATAAAATGGCATTACCCATAAGCCTCTGCTCTCCTCTTGTAGACATCAATGTCATGCTGGAATGCTGTTGGCTCACTCTGACCCAGGCGATTGACGTCAAAGATGGCGACCAAGTTGTCTAGTTTATAATACGATCCAAATGACATGGCCTCCCAAATAGAACCTTCTGCACTCTCTCCATCTCCAATGAGGCAGTAGACACGATAGCTGCAAGAGAATTATTGTCTACCAACCAATGTAACATTATTAATGGTTACATTGGTTGCTAATTTAACACTGGTCCTACACTAGTGAGAACTTTCTACAAGTTTTCCTTCTTCATTTTTTAAATTGAAAACTCTTTATATATATATATATATATATATATATATATATATATATATATATATATATATATATATATATATTTTTTTTTTTTTTTTTGTTCTTAACATTTATTCAAGTATAGAACTTACAGACAATTTTCTTACAATCACAAAAAACATTCAAGAATTTTTATACTGATAAATTAACAATATTATTATTATTACCATTTTCACAGCATAAAAGCCAGTTCATAACTTACTCAGTCTTGTCAAAGTATTTCCCAGTGTAGGCCATGCCAGCAGCACAGCTCAGACCCTGCCCCAGGGAACCTGTGGCCACGTCTACAAAGTTCAGGCGCTGAAGGGGGTCAAAGAGCATTCTTTATAACTTAAAGGTATTATTCTGCCTTAAATGTACAGAAAATTAACTGAATTTTCTTTTTCTAAATTAAGATCATTTTTAGTAAATGGTAAAGATTTCAGGTCGCAAATATTCTTTTCTCCCAAACTAATAAGTATCAATGCAGATACTTTTATAAATCAATATGACATCTTCAGTCTGCATTGACTTCACTAGAAAAATGTGCACACTGCCCTTTTTATTAAGAGCACACAATAATTTTATATATATATATAGGTAAAAGTATACTTCAACTTAAAACTGTGTGTGTGTGAGTGTGTGCATGTGTGTGTGCATGCGTGCGTCTTAACATTCTACTCACGGGGGTAGGATGTCCCTCCAAGTCACAGTCTATTTTTCTCAGGTTCATGAGATCTTCTACAGGGAACAGTCCGGTCTCTGCCCAGGCGGCATACAGAGCAGGGGCAGCATGACCCTTATGAAATAAAATTAATAATAATAGTAATAATAATACATACATAATGGTAGTCCCTGCATCCAGGGAAAAGTTTCTGTGAGCTACTGCTTCATATATATGGCTATTGTACAGAGTCCAATTCTGGATTTGCAATGCAATGACTTAGCTGGCACATGGCACACACACAGAAAACAAGTCCTCCCGTGCTCTGGGGCACTTATGAAACTATTAACTAAACTATTTAACATGACTTCTAAGGCAAATTAAACCAATATTTAAAATTCAGAATGATAGGTTTACTACATGTACACATTTTATGTTTCTAGTTCCATGTATAATTAGCTTGTTAGTAAGTTAGTTAGGTTGGTTTGTCTGTTTGTTAACAACGTTTTGCAAAAAGCTTATGGAATTTTTTTAAATTCAATTTATTTATGAAATTCAAAAACATGAGATGAACTGGGAACTGTTGGCATCATTTGAAAATGTCACGACATCACCAATTCAAGTCGACCACTGAACTGCACATTTGTAGTGCAAATGCCACATAATAACTTTGTTGTAATTCTGAGACAACATGTACGTTTCATTTTACTAAACAATCACCAAATGCTATAAATGAATGGCCATGCTGAAAGCTCTCTTTGTGCGTGCTTGCGTGCTATGTCATACGCCATATTAAGGTTTGCAATTCATTAAATTCCTGATCACAAAACTCATCACCCAAGATATTGCTTTCACAGGCATAAGTTAGGCTGTCCAGAAAGAAAGGTATTGGTTTCATTTTCTATACAATGGAATATAGGTGTGACAATGTAAAAGGATGATACTGACAGGTACTGGTGTTACCACATTCAACATTCAAAATTTTAAGCTATATTACTTGTGTTTCATCGTGTGTATACGTGAGCACACACACACACACACACTCAGGAAAAACGTCCAGAAAGAATTACAAAATGTAGTTCATTCAATCCTTTTTGGCTGGGAAAGATCCAACACCAATTAAACTTCAAATTTGATCTTCGTTCTATGCCATTACAGACAAAAAAAATCTGTCCATTTTTTCCACCTTCAAATTGCTACCTCCAGCAGGGGCAGATTTAGGCCGTCTTCTGGGTCTTCCGGAAGACGGTCAGATTTTTAACATTACATTGACAGGCATCTATTTTTTCTGTCGGAAGACGGTCAAAAATGGAGGATGGATCAACAAAGAAAATTTGGAAGACTCTCAGAAAATATCTCTGGATCCGCCCCTGTCCAGGCCTGCTGCAGGACTTACTGGCAACAGACATGAAATAATAGCTCAACATTCAATTTGCATTAACTCATTAATTCAGCATTATTTAATAATCCAAGTGCCAGCTTGCAACTATGAAGGTGCCTTGAATTAATAAACAAATTGCATATCTCATCTGGAAGTAATATTCCATATTACTTACTAAGTTTATTGGCAACAGAAGGGGAATTGAGGTATAACAAAGTTATCTGTTCATCATCATAGGGTCATTATATAATGGAGAGTTTGAAAGATATTAAAGATATCAAGAACAATTTCAGTTACATGTATCCGAGCATGTAATTACAAAGCAATGCACTGTAAATATATCCTGTGTTTGCATGTGGTTTTAAATTTTGGGGAGGTTAATTCATAAAAAATTGAGCAAAATTCCACATTTTAAATGCCGAAAATTTATCTGCTTTATTAATTTAATGAAATTTTACTTGATAGTACTATATTGGCAGTAAGTTTAGAGTTTTAAATAAAAATTAAGCTTTTGAAACATACTTGAAACTCTAAATGCAAATTTATTAACAGTGAACAAAGGTATTAAAAACAATTTTAAAAATGACTGTATTACAGGTTTAACCTTAATAAACTCTTAGAAAAGATGATTTACTGGTCTTAATTATGCATTTCTGTACTACTGAAGTCTTAGTATCAATTATTAAGACAATTACCTTATGTGATATATGCCCTGATAAACAGGTACATGTACTAGTACTGTACATATATACTATTATGTGAAATTTAACTGAATCTTACAAAATTTAGCAGACAATCTGAGTTCAAAGTTCAGGCATTATTTAAAAATGACCCATATATCACCAATATAGTTTAAAATTAAATCAAGCAACAACACTGTAACTGGCATGCACTCATCTTAGTGCGTGCATGCGTGCGTGCATACATGTGTGTGTGTGTGAGAGAGAGAGAGAGAGAGAGAGAGAGAGAAAGAAAGAGAGAATTTATATTAGACAAATACACTAATGCCGTGGATCAAACAACAACTTATTCATCAATAAAGTAATCGGAAGATCACGCCCCAAAGCTGAAAGTGGTTTATGCTGCATATCAGCATTGAAAGCTAGGGTCACGTAGGCAGGCTTTTCAAGCACCCAGGTTTTCTTTCATTTTAACCAATCCACTCAGTAAACAAGTGACCCAGCACTAAGTCAAGTGTCACGACTCTGGCAGTCTTCTTATAATACCTTAGTCAATATGCTCTCTGCATAACCCAACCTTCTCAATCATCCAGAAATGTATGAAAAGCTAGTCCAGTGATTATCATCTGCAATCAGTCATGGGTTGGATTTCATACAGATTTACTTATGCAGGTGACCGAGCGTATGAATGAGATTTTAACCCTGAGGATCATTTTGGACACAAAATGAAACAAGCAGTACGGCTGCATGCCAAACATGAACATCACAAATTTTTCGCATTAAGGGCACACCATGAAAGCAAGCTCCAGGTGGCTATACTGATATGGAATGTTGAGACTCAATAGTGAACCATGCTTACTAATTATATGTTTTTTGTAATGTATAAAAATGCCACTTCTATGAAATAAGTTTTCTTAATTTTAAATTATCAGAATTGTTGTAGTCTTTACAAATACCCCTCAAAGACCACTTAATTCTGCTCTTTCTAGACTGAATCTGTATATTCTTTCACTTAACATTTCAGCATACAAGGCATCTAATTTATTCCCCAAAATGATATCTTTGCATTATGTATCTCTGAAACCCTTACCTTTGAGAGCACAAATCTATCACTGCTGGGGTCCCTTGGCTCTTCCACCTTGTATTTCATAGTATGGAAGAACAGCACGGACATTATCTCGGCAATGGAAGCACATGATGTAGGATGTCTGAAATCACAGATAATATAATTTCATCATTTTAATAAATAGTACACTGCAAAATGTACCCCCCCCCCAAAAAAAAAAAAATAATAATAATAATAATTAAATAAATAAATAAAAAAAGCATTGTGATTGGTCAGAGTTGTTTCTTTTTTTTTCTTACCTAATCATTTGTCTGTTTGCAAATATTAACAGATAACAAAGTTTTAATTTTATCTTTAAATCCAAGACACGCTGCTAAAAAAATTATCTGCCAATGATATCTTTGGATACTCCTCTGCAACAATTGCATAGCCAGGACAGACAACTACTGTATACACTGTACATGTTTTGTCTCTGGACACTAGATCAAAAAGGCTGATTGTCAAACAAGAAAAAGATACGTGGACAATTTTGTCTTTTTTAAGCAACAGCAACCCTGATTACATGTACCTCCTCCATGTTTGTACAAAGGAAAATAAAACTGCATATCATAATTTGGAAACAATTTATTTCAGTTGTGATCGGATTTACAGCAATATCAATTCTACAGGCCTTAAAGAGCAGTCTGAGGACATACACATATCTGGACACAGATTGTTCACACCGACACTACCCATACATACTATACATGTGTAACATATATAATGATGCACATTCCAAGGCATGACCTTGCACATTTTCATTTCAAGTCACGTTGCATCGTGAAAAGCTCCCACAGTCCCACTGCTTATAAATAACGCAACTACCGCTTTGACGTATTTAGGAACACCTTACTATTAACGACCGAAACGCTCAAGCTTCCATCGAGCTGAGCCATATATGCATCGTTTAACCACGTGTGTTTACATTTCTTCCTCTGCACCTAACCTCACCCCCATGTTCGCCGGCGAGACGAATCACGTTAAATACACAGTGTCAGCGTTAAAAACAACCATCCAACACCTACCCAGAATTACTGGCGTTCGTTGAACGGATACTGTGCAACCTAATCCGGTTTGCAATGTCCTTAAGGGCCTGCGCCTTTTTGCTGTCTGGTCTGTGGTAGTCCGCCATGTTCACGAGGTGCTTGCAGAAAGGAAGAGAGTCTGAACTGTGAAGGGCCAGGGTCACCGCTAGAGGGCTTAAAATGAATTCAAGATAGCCCCAATCTGAGTCCTGGACTGTTGTGCACGGACTGAATGCGATAGCTGAGATATGCCACATGGAAAAAATCCTATCCTTTTTGTAATAATTTCGCAATATTGTGTTTTGACTCTTGCTAATAAATATAACTCAATAAAATCAAAAAATAAATAAAATCAAATTAGTTTGTGTTGAACATTGTTAAATATTGTTGAATACTGGTTATAATCAAGAAAAAATAGCTACAATTTTGTTGCATTAAATACTGGGCATCACTTTATCTTTAAAAACGCATCTTTACTTCCGTTTGTATAAAAATATACTTGTATCAACATACATGTAGAAGTCGTCTAAACTCCAATGCTTGATATCCACGTTTTAAAGAAATACTGTATTATCCAACTCTCAAGGGGTTAGGGGTAATAAAAGTGGGCAGGGCCCATTCACTTGAAGGTTGCATTGAAAACTTGAAATATTTCTTTAATGTCAAATGGTGGATTTACATTTTTTTCACCAATGTTAAAATACAAAGCAACCTCGGGACTTCAGTATTTAAGGGGACAGTGTATATGCATTGTTACCAGTTTTACTTCGCATTTATCTATCAGCTTCAGACGTATAGCTATGTAACTGTTACTACATTTTAAAGCTTTTTAACATACAACGCCCATTTTACCGGTATATGTTTAATGTACTGTATGTGCTATTCAGTGGCTGATTGTAAATATCGACAAATCTTTACTTTAAATCTCTTAATTTCTTGATTATAATAATTATCATTTTCTGCAAACCATCAGTATTAGCACGCTTAAACATGAATTGTGCCAAGATGAAAATAAGCACACAAATTCCCAATTATATATCAAACACCATATCATTCGTATTTCTTCTTGGATTGCTGCCCTATTAGTGTTAATATAGCTTCTCGGTTAGGATCACTATAATGAACTTGGTCTAGATCTGTTAATCCCTACTTTGACACTCTGATTGGTACAGTGATCACGTTTTATGGCCGCACACGTTAAGAGGCAAATTTTTTTTTTACTTCATAGACACAATTTTATTAATCTCTTTCATTTCTGTATGCATGTATCTTTAGTTTTTTTTATATTTTAAAGTATTAATTTGAAATTGCCGAAAATATTTTTACATAAATAAGCCGTGTGGCTCATAACATCTGTTAATGAACGGTATATTAGTACAGGTGCTCTGACATGCATGTAATCAAAAATCTGAAATAGGAAATGGTTTGCTTCATCAACTACAATTACAATAAACGCAAATAAGTCTACCCGTCCTTGCATTTGGATTCGACATTTTATACCTTTTCTTATAAAACAATTCAGTTCTAAAGAACTGTCCAGTGACTTAGAAAAACGTATTTTCTTGTACTTTTCAAAAGGAAAAATCAACACCAAGTACATGATTTTTTATTGTTATAAGTGTTTGAATTGGGAAAGATGATCGGGTGGCTCTGCAGGATATTCATACACAGAAAATATTAATCTTAACTGGCAAAGCAGGTTTCCAGTTAATTGCAGTCCCTCTTATATCGTTCACGAAGGTATGATCATAATCCAAACCACGTATTCTGGTATCAATTGCATACTAAAGGGCGGGGCTGCAATGTACATGTATTCTGTTTGAGGAATAAATGACACCACCTCTGCCATACCATGAATATGTTTCCAGGAACCTATTTCATAACACCATATCGATGTCAAGTGGATTTGCTCGAGTATCAAATCATTGGTGTTGTTGGCGAGGCAATGGCAAACACGTTGTCTCTCGACTTTTTACTTTCTTGAGTACAGACTCATTTAACATGCTGTCTTGCGTCACGTCTGAGATGGGGCGGTGGGACATTAAAGACACTGGCTCTGAAGGCAACGGATATATGCAAATATTTTTGCATTTTTGGTGTACAGTGTATTCTGAATATTAGGGAAAAAGTGCCGTGATGACAGGAGGACGGTTGTATTCGTCTTGACGAGGAAGGGATTGGTGGTATAAACATTCTGCCATGAATTGAACTTGGTTCATATTTTAACACGATGGAAACTTCGTTGCGTTTATGCAGTGGTTTACTAGTGGACTGTAACCAGACCTTAAATGCGGATAGTTTTAATGAAACAACAGAAAAAATCCCAACGCACGGAAAAACGGATTTCAACTTATACACTTTTTGTGTCTCAGGAGTATTCAACGGTTTGATTTGCACGCTGGGATTCATTTTCAACATTTTGTCGTTTTTAGTATTTAAAAAAGGGAAAACACAAACACCAAATGCATATTTGTTGTCATGGGTTGCAGTCACGGACAATATTGTTCTCCTTACCTCGACCATCATTTCAGTTCTGCCAGCTTTCCATGTATATTACGGATGGTTGGAATGGTACTTTACTTACAGTCAGAAATATACCAAGTTCGTTTTTCCAATATATCGCAGTGCAAGGCAGATGTCCCTTTATTTTCTTATCATGGTGGCTTATGACAGATATTTAGCTTTAGCCAAGCCTATTAAAAGCATGAAGACCCGTTCTGTGTCAAAGTGGAGGTGCCGATCACACGTAATGATAGTAGGGGTTTTATTATACAGCATTCCAAAGTTCTTTGATCATGAATTTGTAGGTTATGCGCCTTGTCCAACTCATTCGGATGGTATTTGTCAAAAGACTGAAATCAAGAACTGGGGAAATGTTTATAAAGTGATGTGCCGAATAATACCCACGGTAGTTCTGGAACTTTTTGGACCAGCTGTGATCAACACAACGCTGTACGTTAAAATTCGGGCAGCTGTGAGGAAAAACGAGGAATCTCGCTCCAAAATGATTCTGCGGTCGCGAAACAATCAATCGAATAAACTTACAAAGGTCATCACCACTCTTCTGGTATTTTACTTGCTGTCTGTAATACCTCTGTCTATTTATTTCCCATTATATTTTTTGCGAGACCAGATTGCAGATTTCGGGTTCCATTATGCCCTGGATGCCATGACGGCACCAATGCTGTGTTTAAGTGCTATGAACGCAGCAGTCAACTTTTTTGTCTACGGAATCATAGGTTCAGCCTTTAGACGCGACATGAGGGATCTTCTATGTCTTAAATAAGGTCATGGGTTTTTGCAGTATTATATCAGCATACAATTTCTGAGAGACATTAAGCTTTTATATAATTGCAGGCTAAGATTTCCTTTGAAATAACAAGCTTAAGGAGAGTAAGCAGAAATGTGAGTAGTTTGCAAATTTATGCTTAATCAAGGTTCGTGTGTGTGTGTGTGTGTGTGTGTGTATGTGTGTGTGCATGTTTGTATCACGATTTAATCTCCGAAAAAAATTCTGATACCGATAAATAACATTGATGCCATAGAAATTTTAATTTTTAAGTTTCATTCACGGCAAAATTTAGATCATACTCTCAAGAATTACGAAGACAGAAAAAGGGTGACGAAGGGTAAACCCACTATATGACAAATACTGTATAGCCAGTTTTTTTTTTTTTTTTTTTTTTTTTCTGAAACAATACGCACTGGTGCATGTCATCTAAGTACTTGTATCACATATTTTTTATAGTCATTCAGTGGGTGTGGGTGTTTTTGAACTATGCCAATTTTGTATAAGGAGGGGTACCTAACCTGGAGCATCTACTTACGTTAGGTTCCTTTTATTTTTCATTAGCAAGGCAACATATTCTAAGAATGACTACAGATTTCGAGAAATATATGATTCTACAATTCAGTTAGATATGCATTCTATCTATTTTATCCACTGACACTGTTCGGTCGAAAGGTCAAATATATAAATTATTGCTGTTTACGTAAACGTTAACCAGGAAAATGTCATTTATTATATAAGTCGTAAGTCCTTCAAGTACCACAATGTTTAGCTCATAGCTAAGAGAGGCTGTCACTTTTGCTATTACTGGCTACCTGTTTTTTAGCCACTCTCATATGGCTTTTTATAAACCACGACGTGTAGTAGGTAAATATAAACTGAGGTACGGTGTCTAAAACTTAGAGAGACTGTTTTTGCAATTAACCTAGTAGTGTATACACGTTAGCACATATATTTCTGGAAAATTATAATTCTCGTTTTGTAATGGCATGCCCGTCGTCAGTCATGTTAAAATTGTCCATATTTTAAGATTATATACCTATATATATATTCCCATATATATATATATATATATATATATACCCCATATATATATATCCCAGATCTATCGAGCAACTATTTTTTTTTTAATTCTTAGTAGCAAATGCCAATTACAAAGACAAAATTAACACATACTGTAATATACATATACAATAAATGTAATAAAATGGATATTGTATTAATGTAACTTTCATTTTTCTATGAATAGAATACAAGGGAAATAGCAATATTTATTGCCATTGAGGTATATTATGTGCAGATTACTGCATGAGAATGAAGGAGAAGCGGTGAACTTAACCCAACCAAATCAGGGCTTCATGAGAGCCAGTGCTCTAAAGTTTTTTTTCCCATAGGCAACTAACCAGAATAAGTCCAACATTTTTCTTTAAAGTTTTTACAAACATCATTGTAGCGTTTTGGCATTCTAATCATCTCCTGATAATCGAAATCTGCAATGCAATGAATGACATGCTAACTCGACTATGCCTAGTACTTCTCAGTTACCGTTGTAAGTTCGTTTTTCGTTTTTTTAATTCACCTATCAATCATTAAAACAAACGCATTTGACACTACCACTCGTTTTTCTTCTTTTTATCATTTAAAGATGAAATCTATACCCAGAAGTACCCAACAAGCATTTTGTGATACTTGATGAAAGATCCATGATAACCAATCTCAAAAACAAAAAGTAGTGTAACTACTTGTTAGATAGGACAGCGTGTCTCTGTGTGCGACAAAAGATTCAATTTATTAAAATATATATATATTTTGAAATATGAATCCCATATGAACAGTTGTTATCCCTTTAAAGGTTCCTTTTCAACAATTCTATATAAGGCTATTCTCAGACGCCTATGCTGAGGTGACCCTCATTACCCGATAGACAAGGGTAAGATCACGTCAACAATGCAGCGCAATGATGCGTTTATTTACCTATAGCAGATGTGCTTTGAAGGTATGCTTAAGATTGACTTTTCCACCATCATATCGCCGGCTAATTGACCAGGCCGGACAGAAAGCGGACTGTAGACGAAGACGCTAATGTGAAGATACCAGATTTCACAAAACTGTTACATGCCGTTGCTAGAAAAACCCGACAACAACATGTTAGTCCGCGGTTCAAATTGCTCTAAATGCGCCCATAGACAGCATGAAACTGAAAAAACTGTTCCAACTCAATCAGTGTAAAATCATGTATTTAGCAACGTTCTTCTGTAATAATAAAGGAATGCTTTCATGCGCCTATACATGTAGGTCAGAAAAGGATAACTTAGAAGTGATTAGTTTTTGGTGGTGATCCAGATCAATAATCAATCAAAAATAAAAAAAACTAAGTTATGGACCGATTTTGATGAAATTTTCAGGAAATGTCAGAAGTGGGCTAAGGAAGAGATGATTAATTTTTGGTGGTGATCCAGATCAATAATCAATCAATAATCAAAAATCAAAAAAATAAATCATTATAGAATGAAACTTTAGGGGTGAATCGGCATTGGGTGAAAACTTTGCTGCCTTGGCGGAGGTCTGCGCTCTCGGAGTGCTTTTCTAGTTTCAGTCTTGAATCAGTCACGAAGATATGGTCATAATCCAAGCCACGTATTCTGGTATCATTGGATACTAATGTATCTGTATTCTATTTGAAGAATAAATGACACCACCTCTGCCATACCATGAATTTGCTTCCAAGAAAGTATTTCATGAAAATAGCGATGCCAATGGACTTGCTTGAATATCAAATCATTGGTGATGCTTGCCAGGCAATGACAAACACGTTGTCTCTCGACTTTTTACTTTCTTAATAAGTATAGATTCATTTAACGTGCAGTCTGGCGTCACATCTGAGATGGGCGGTGGGACATTAAAGACACTGGCTCTGAAGGTAACGGATATATGCAACTATTTTTGTATTTTTGATGCAGTGTATTCTGAATATTAGGGAAAAAGCAAAAGTACCGTGCTGACCGGAGGAGGGTTGTATTCGTCTTGACGAGGAAGGGATTGGTGGTATAAGCATTCCGCCATGAAGTGAACTTGGTCCATATTCTAACACGATGGAAACTTCGTTGCGTTTATGCAGTGGTTTACTAGTGGAGTGTAATCAGACCTTAAATGCGGACAGTTTTAATGGAACAACAGAAAAAATCCCAACGCACGGAAAAACGGGTTTCAACTTATACACTTTTTGTGTCTCAGGAGTACTCAACGCTTTGATTTGCACGCTGGGTTTCATTTTCAACATTTTGTCGTTTTTAGTATTCAAAAAAGGAAAAACACAAACATCAAATGCATATTTGTTGTCATGGGTTGCAGTCACGGACAATATTGTTCTCCTTACCTCGACCATCATTACTGTTCTGCCAGCTTTCCATGTATATTACGGATGGTTGGAATGGTACTTTACTTACAGTCAGAAATATACCAAGTTCGTTTTTCCAATATATCGCAGTGCAAGGCAGATGTCCCTGTATTTTCTTATCATGGTGGCTTATGACAGATATTTAGCCAAGCCTATTAAAAGCTTGAAGACCCGTTCTATGTCAAAGTGGAAGTGCCGATCACACGTAATGATAGTAGGGGTTTTATTGTACAGCATTCCAAAGTTCTTTGATCATGAATTTGTAGGTTATGCGCCTTGTCCAACTCACTCGGATGGTATTTGTCAAAAGATTGAAATCAAGGACTGGGGAAAGCATTATAAAGTGATGTGCCAAATAATACCCACGGTAGTTCTGGAACTTTTTGGACCAGCTGTGATCAACACAATGCTGTATGTTAAAATTCGAGCAGTTGTGAGGAAAAACGAGGAATCTCGCTCCAAAATGATTCTGCCGGCGCGAAACAATCGATCGAATAAACTTATAAAGGTCATCACCACTCTTTTGGTATTTTACTTGCTGTCTGTAATACCTCTGTCTGTTTATTTCCCATTATATTTTTTGCGAGACCAGATTGCAGATTTCGGGTTCCATTATGCCCTGGATGCCATGACGGCACCAATGCTGTGTTTAAGTGCTATGAACGCAGCAGTCAACTTTTTTGTCTACGGAATCATAGGTTCAGCCTTTAGACGCGACATGAGGGATCTCCTATGTCTTAAATAAGGTCATGGGTTTTTGCAGTATTATATCAGCATACAATTTCTGAGAGACATTAAACTTTTATATAATTGCAGGCTAAGATTTCCTTTGAAATAACAAGCTTAAGGAGAGTAAGCAGAAATGTGAGTAGTTTGCAAATTTATGCTTAATCAAGGTTCATGTGTGTGTGTGTGTGTGTGTGTGTGTGTGCATGTTTGTATCATGATTTAATGTCCGAATAAAATTCTGATGCCGATAAATAACATTGATGCCATAGAAATTTTAATTTTTAAGTTTCATTCACGGCAAAATTTGAATCATACTCTCAAGAATTACGAAGACAGAAAAAGGGTGACGAAGGGAAAACCCACTATATGACAAATACTGTTTAGCCAGTTTTTTTTTTTTTTTTTTTTTTTTTCTGAAACAATACGCACTGGTGCATGTCATCTAAGTACTTGTATCACATATTTCTTATAGTCATTCAGTGGGTGTGGGTGTTTTTGAACTATGCCAATATTGTATAAGGAGGGGTACCTGACCTGGAGCATCTACTTGTGTTAGGTTCCTTTTATTTTACATTAGCAAGGCAACATATCCTAAGAATGGCTACTGATTTCGTGAAATGTATGATTCTTCAATTCAGTTAGATATGCACTATCGGTCGAAAGGTCAAATATATAAATTATTGCTGTTTACGTCAACGTTAACCAGGAATATGTCATTGATTATATATATATATATATATATATATATATATATATATATATATATATATATAAGTCGTAAGTCCTTTGTACCACAGTGCTTAGCTCATAGCTAACAGAGGCTGACGCTCTTGCTATTACTGGCTACCTGTATTTTAGCCACTCTCATATGGCTATTTATAAGCCATGACGTGTAGTAGGTAAATATAAAGTACGGTGTCGAGAACTTAGAAAGGCTGTTTTTGCAATTAACCTAGTAGTGTATACACGTTAGCACATATATTTTCAAGAAAATTATAATTCTCGTTTTGTAATGACATGCCCGTCATCAGTCATGTTAAAATTGTCCATATTATATATATATATATATATATATATATATATATATATATATATATAAGTCGTAAGTCCTTTGTACCACAGTGCTTAGCTCATAGCTAACAGAGGCTGACGCTCTTGCTATTACTGGCTACCTGTATTTTAGCCACTCTCATATGGCTATTTATAAGCCATGACGTGTAGTAGGTAAATATAAAGTACGGTGTCGAGAACTTAGAAAGGCTGTTTTTGCAATTAACCTAGTAGTGTATACACGTTAGCACATATATTTTCAAGAAAATTATAATTCTCGTTTTGTAATGACATGCCCGTCATCAGTCATGTTAAAATTGTCCATATTATATATATATATATATATATATATATATATATATATATATATATAAGTCGTAAGTCCTTTGTACCACAGTGCTTAGCTCATAGCTAACAGAGGCTGANTATATATATATATATATCCCAGATCTATCGATATATATATATCCCAGATCTATCGAGCAACGGTTTTTTTTTTAATTCTTAGTAGCAAATGCCAATTACGAAGACAAAATTAACACATACTGTAATATACATATACAGTAAATGTAATAAAATGGATATTGTATTAATGTAACTTTCATTTTTCGGTGAATAGAATACAAGGGAAATAGCAATATTTATTACCACTGAGGTATATTAAGTGCAGATTACTGCATGAGAATGAAGGAGAAGCGGTAAACTTAACCCAACCAAATCAGGGCTTCATGAGAGCACGTGCTCTAAAGTTTTTTTTTTCCATAGGCAACTAACCAGAATAAGTCCAACATTTTTCTTTAAAAATTTTACAAACATCATTGTAGTGTTTTGGCATTCTAATCATCTCCTGATAATCGAAATCTGCAATGCAATGTATGACATGCTAACTCGACTATACCTAGTACATCTCAGTTACCGTTGTAAGTTCGTTTTTCGTTTTTAATTCTCCTATCGATCATTAAAACAAACGCATTTGACACTGCAACTCGTATTTCTTCTTTTTTTACTAATTTTATCATTTAAAGATGAAATCTATATCCAGAAGAACCCAACAAGCATTTTGTGATACTTGATGAAAGATCCATGATAACCAATCTCAAAAACAGAAAGTAGTGTAACTACTTTTTAGATAGGACAGCGTGTCCCTGTGTGCGACAAAAGATTCAATTTATTACAATATATTTATTGTGAAATATGAATCCCATATGAACAGTTGTTATCCCTTTAAAGGTTCCTTTTCAACAATTCTACATAAGGCTATTCTCAGACGCCTATGCTGAGGTGACCCTCATTACCCGATAGACAAGGGTGAGATCCACGTCAACAATGCAGCGCAATTATGAGTTCATTTACCTATAGCAGATGTGCTTTGAAGGTACGCTTAAGATTGGCTTTTCCACCATCTAATCGCCGGCTAATTAATCAGGCCAGACAGAAAACGGGCTGTAGACGAAGACACTAATTTGAAGATACCAGATTTCACAAAACTGTTACATGCCGTTGCTAGAAAAAACCGAGAACAACCTGTTAGTCCGCGGTTCAAATTGTTCAAAATGCGCCCATAGACTGCATGAAACTGAAAAAACTGTTCCAACTCAATCAGTGTAAAATTATGTATTTAGCAACGTTCTTCTGTAATAATAAAGGGATGCTTTTATGCGCCTATACATGTAGGTCAGAAATAGGTTAACTTAGAAGTGATTAGTTTTTGGTGGTGATCCGAATCAATAATCAATCAATAATAAAAAAACTAAGTTATGGACCGATTTTGATGAAATTTTCAGGAACTGTCAGAAGTGGGCCAAGGAACAGATGATTAATTTTTGATGGTGATCCAGATCAATAATCAATCAATAATCAATAATCAAAAATTAAAAAAAAAACTAAATCATTATAGAATGAAAATTTAGGGGTGAAACGGCATTGGGTGGAGACTTTGCTGCCTTGGGGGAGGTCTGCACTCTCGGAGTGCTTTTCTAGTTTCAGTCTTGAATCAGTCACGAAGATATGGCCATAATCCAAGCCACGTATTCTGGTATCATTGGATACTAAAGGGCAGTGCTGCAATGTATCTGTTTTCTGTTTGAAGAATAAATGACACCACCTCTGCCATACCATGAATTTGCTTCCAAGAAAGTATTTCATAAAAAAATAGCGATGTCAATGGACTTGCTTGAATATCAAATCATTGGTGATGCTTGCCAGGCAATGACAAACACGCTGTCTCTCGACTTATTACTTTCTTAATAAGTACAGATTCATTTAACGTGCAGTCTGGCGTCACATCTGAGATGGGCGGTGGGACATTAAAGACACTGGCTCCGAAGGTAACGAATATATGCAACTATTTTCGCATTTGCTGTACAGTGTATTCTGAATATTAGGTAAAAAGTGCCGTGCTGACAGGAGGACGGTTGTAATCGTCTTGACGAGGAAGGGATTGGTGGTATACGCATTTCGTCATGAATTGAACTTGGTCCATATTCTAACATGATGGAAACTTCGTTGCGTTTATGCAGTGGTTTACTAGTGGAGTGTAATCAGACCTTAAATGCGGACAGTTTTAATGGAACAACAGAAAAAATCCCAACGCACGGAAAAACGGGTTTCAACTTATACACTTTTTGTGTCTCAGGTGTACTCAACGGTTTGATTTGCACCGTTTCATTTTCAACATTTTGTCGTTTTTAGTATTCAAAAAAGGAAAAACACAAACATCAAATGCATATTTGTTGTCATGGGTTGCAGTCACGGACAATATTCTTCTCCTTACCTCGGCCATCATGACTGTTCTGCCAGCTTTCCATGTATATTACGGATGGTTGGAATGGTACTTTACTTACAGTCAGAAATATACCAAGTTCGTTTTCCCAATATATCGCAGTGCAAGGCAAATGTCCCTGTATTTTCTTATCATGGTGGCTTATGACAGATATTTTGCTTTAGCCAAGCCTATTAAAAGCATGAAGACCCGTTCTGTGTCAAAGTGGAGGTGCCGATCACACGTAATGATAGTAGGGGTTTTATTATACAGCATTCCAAAGTTCTTTGATCATGAATTTGTAGGTTATGCGCCTTGTCCAACTCATTCGGATGGTATTTGTCAAAAGACTGAAATCAAGAACTGGGGAAATGTTTATAAAGTGATGTGCCGAATAATACCCACGGTAGTTCTGGAACTTTTTGGACCAGCTGTGATCAACACAACGCTGTACGTTAAAATTCGGGCAGCTGTGAGGAAAAACGAGGAATCTCGCTCCAAAATGATTCTGCGGTCGCGAAACAATCAATCGAATAAACTTACAAAGGTCATCACCACTCTTCTGGTATTTTACTTGCTGTCTGTAATACCTCTGTCTATTTATTTCCCATTATATTTTTTGCGAGACCAGATTGCAGATTTCGGGTTCCATTATGCCCTGGATGCCATGACGGCACCAATGCTGTGTTTAAGTGCTATGAACGCAGCAGTCAACTTTTTTGTCTACGGAATCGTAGGTTCAGCCTTTAGACGCGACATGAGGGATCTTTTATGTCTTAAATAAGGCCATGGGTTTTTGCAGTATTATATCAGCATACAATTTCTGAGAGAAACGAAACATTTTTTGATAATTGCAGGCTAAGATTTCCTTTGAAATAAGAAGTTTAAGGAGAGTAAGCAGAAATGTGAGTAGCTTGCAGATTTATGCTTAATAAAATTATATATATATATATATATATATATATATATATATATATATATATATATATCATGATTTAATGTCCTAATAAAATGCTGATACCGAAAAGTAGCGTTGATGCAATAGAAACTCTACCTTTAAGTTTTATTCACGGAAAAATTCAGATCATACTCTTAAGATTTACGAAGACAGAAAAAGGGTGACGAAGGGTAAACCCACTATATGACAAATACTGTATAGCTAGTTTTTCTTGTTCTGAAACAATACGCACTGGCGCATGTGATGTAAGTGCTTGTATCACCCCTTTTTATTGTCATTTTGTGAGTGTGGGTGTTTTTGAAATATTAGTCTTTATAAAGTGACAACTATGCCAATTTTGCATAAAGAGGGGTACCTGACCTGAGGCATCTACTTGCGTAAGGTATCTTTTATTTTACATTAGCAAAGCAAAATACAGGGTATTCTAAGAATGACTACTGATTTCGAGAAACATATGATACTACAATTCAGTTAGATATGCATTCTATCTATTTTATCCATTGACACTGTTCGGTCGAAAGGTCAAATATATAAATAAGTGGTGTATACGTCAACGTAAACCAGGAAAATGTTATTGATTATATAAGTTATAACTCCTTCAAGCACCACAATGAGAGACTGTCGTATTCCAATAAATGTCTATTTGCTTTTTAGCCACTTTCATATGGCTATTTATAAGCCACGAAGTGTAAATGTTAATTTAGGCACGGTGTTTAGAACTCAGAAAGTTTTTTTTTTTTTTTTTTTTTTTTTTTGCAATTTACTTAATAGTGTACACGTTAGCACATATATTTTCAAGAAAATTATAATTCTCGTTTTGTAATGGCGTGGCCGTCAAAAGTAATGTTTAAATTGTTTATCTTAGGAATTTTTTCAGCGTTAAGTTCACTGCTTCTCCATTTTCATGCAGTAATCTGCACTTAATATACCTTAATGGTTGCGTAATAAATATTTCCCTTGTATTTCATTCATAGAAAAATGAAAGTTACATTAATACAATATCCATTATATTACATTTACTGCATAATCTCTCAAGAGATTATTACGAAGATAAACCCATCTATAAAGGTCCACTTGGTCTTATGGCAAGCACAGATTCCAGATTTTTTTTTTTTCGTCCTGTGAGTTGGCATGGGATGTAGTATTCCTTGCAATGAAATAAGCGTTTCTCTTTCGCCTTCTGACATACATGAAGATGTAATTTTGGTAACGATTAAATGTTTGGATTATAATACATTATATTATGGCGTCGATTAAAATTAAGACAAATGATGCTTGGTGTCATCTATGTGAATAAGTAAATGGCATGAGCGAAGGTAGGGTATATATAGTGTTGTAACGATGTCAATAGTGTGTCCTCCACAAGAATAAATATATAAACTTGTGATTTCTTCTGGAAGATACAAGTTTGAGGATCAACAGTTGTTTACATTTTTGTTTCCAGCAATGTGAAAGTTTAATGACAGCAAATCAAAATCTATAAGGTCAAAGGCCCCATCTTATTACATGTAGGCCTATCTGCCTGGGTAGATCTTTTTTTCAGAAAATCTACTCTCAAAAGACAAACAAGTTTAAGGGTCAATGTGACGTCGCATCGCTGAATATTGTCAAAACAAAAATAACTTCTTTCATACTAAGCACATATTTAAAATACTGCTGTGTTAGAATCAGATTTTGTCGAATGCCAAGGCAGGTGTGACAGGAATGGTAGGCCGCTAGGAGCCGTAGTCCGCTCCCCATTACTATGAACAGGCGACATTCCTCCCACATACTAACCCCAATATTGTGACTAACCCTAGCCTGTACAAATCACATGCATGGGACCCTGGGCTTCCATTTCTAGCACGAGTCAAGGGCAAACGATACTTCGTCATTTTTCTTATCAAATGGCTTGATATCGCTACGCATGGAGCACCAACGACGTCAAACCTGGCAGTAGGCGATATATTATGTAATTTTCCTGTCAGTCAGCTAGGGGACATGTTTTCAAATCTGTCAGTCAGCTAGGGGATCTGTTTTCAAATCTGTCAGTAAGCTAGGGGATATGTTTTCAGGCAAATTAACTGGCGAGAGCGTGGGTTTAAGCTGATCACAGGAGAGTAACATGCTGGTAACAATCTGCTAAGCTTCTTATCAGCCGGAAATCTATGATGACAGCAGAGATAAAAACCATTACTTAACGCGACTCCTGGAGTCTTGTTGGTTTATTATATATTACCATCGTCAAGTGGTAATATCGTGATCAGCGTGCGGTTTTATAAACTTGGAACGCAGAATACATTTTCCATTTAAAGTTAAGGTATACAAATTAAAACTCACGTATATTATTCAACAGAATTGAAACGTGTCTTCAATGCACTTCTATATATTTTAAAAACGAATATTAAATTAGGCCTATATATTAAAATAATCAAGTATGTATCCCATCCTTTTAAAACAAATATATTTTGCAGAGCTTAGCCTTGATGAATTTTATAAGAACATACTCGGTGGTCATGATAAGGCGCGCATCTAGTCGAAATCATTAAAAGTCAAAGTAATATTTGTATAACATATGAGTCAAATATTCACTTTTTTGAGGAATTGCCCAAAATAATTCTGATACCAATAAGTCAAACCTTTTTTGTACGTAAATCTTGTAGTAGGTCTGTAATCAAAGTCATTAAAAAATCTGACTCAAACTAGAACCCAAATTTTACATGTCATCAACATTATCCTCTATCAGGGTCACAGGTTGATTTTTCACTAGATACACACAGACATACAAAATGTGCCTATCGTTTTACAGTTAACAATGTCATGTCAAGATAAACATATTCTTAGAATATTATGACAGGTTTTCCGAAATGAATGCTGAAAGCTATTCGATGAGCATTTGTATATTTGAAAATACCTAAAGATGCTAGTTTTACCGTTGTGACTACACAGGGAGTCTTTACCTACAATAGCCATGATTTTTACTATGCCAACAAATCAATGATTTGTCAGCAAGAAGCCGTTTTTCCAAAACAAAATGCATGCACTAGTATATCGACAAAAATGTTCCTCAGAAATGTGAAAATAATCCATTATCCCTTAGGCATTGAAACAATTTGTTACGTTTGCTACATCCACATTAACTATGAACTCTACAAAGATATCAGAGAAGACCTTTTGAAGACCATTTTAATGCATTTAATGACACTGGTCATTAGGTTAATATTTCTCATGCAAAATGAACAGATACAATTTAAGACAGAAAAAAAGTACACGCAATGATGTGGAGAAGATGTAAATTTAATACAAAACGAGAGGGATTGAAAAGGTTTTACACCAAGTTTTATTCTTTATATGTTTAAATGATCAGTAAATAACTTAAAAAAAACTTTTATGAATTTTGATTTGTCTCTCACAGGTCATAGTCTCCCATAACACTTAGTAAAGTGGGTTTTATTTTTCAACGTGAGATGATAATAAAATCATTATTATTATCAGGCCTTATAAACGGATGAGGCGTTTACTTGCACCACCCGCAGATCTTTTAGCACTAACACCCATATTTACCACCTTACTCACAACTTAACCAGCACTACCAGAGTGGATGAGTGTTAGAGCTAAGTATCGTTACGTTGGTGCTAAATAATTGTACGGTGTGCTGGTTAATTCGTGGGTTTGGTTGTTAATATGGGCGTTTGTGCTAAAAGATCTGCAGGTAGAGCTAGTAAACGCCTATCCCGTTTATAAGCCTGATTATATATCTACACCTTGTGAACAGAGACTGGCAAGCGAGGTGAAACCTGAATGGAATCACTGTAGGGTATCTTCTGTCCCTCTGTCAAATTTCATTTCAGTACAATTAAACCATGTTTTGCGTGTCGCCTTGGTAACACTGCTTAAACGAAGTGACTGGTCCATGAGATTCCACCCATAGCGCCTAAAATATTACCATTAGCCACTTCGCGCGATTTCCCGCACTTTCTAAGAGCCGCTTTTCCTAAATTTCAGTAGCTCTCAATGAAGTTTGCACTTTTTTCCATTATTCAAGTACATTTTCTTCTTTAAATTCACAATTTAAAAGTTACAACCGAAACAAGATCAGATCCGGAATTTTCATAACCAAAAAATGAGACTTGGCCTAAAGCAGAATACAGCATGACCTCCGATTTATGAAAATGATGTAGGTCAGTCATTAACTTGTATTGCATCATCACTATTATTACGTTACAAGTAATAACGTCATCATTACGTCACGTCAAACAACAATTGCCAAGCTATAGCTTTGAGGAAAAGGCAGACTACAATTAAGTTCAAAGTTAATACACGCAAAGTCCGAATGTGACATCTAATTTAGTCCACTGGAGTGGCGAGTTCTGTCCGAATTTCGGTGACCAGGTTCTCTCTCGGAACCTCCCTCTGAAAAGCAAAAGTTTTTATTTTGTTAATTTTTAAATGAAATTAAAATGTACGAGTCTGATGTAAAACAAACACGATATATTGTTATATCTTGTGTCAATATAACGATCACATTTATAAACAAGTCCGATTTTTCTGATTTTCTTCAGACACTGTAGACATAAGAATTTAAACTCATCAAAATGTTCCTGTGTTTGCTTTTTGTTCTAAATGTGGTAATATTTCTGACCAGACCCTCACTGAGCCCCCAATATATCTACGGTGATTCTTATAAATTCTTGTTCTTGCCAAGAATATGTGTTTTTTCATCCAAACGAGGCTCATATATGCAGTGTAGATACAAGTTGCTTCCATTCAGTTTTGGGCACCAATACAATCAATAACCCTGACCTTAATTCTTGATGCCCAGAACCTGTTTCCTCTTACTTTGCGAAACTTCAATGCACACACACACACGCACACACACACACTAACCCTCACCTCCTTCCTCGTTTTGATATCTCTAAGTTTGACAACGCTCTGCTCAATTTCTGAAGTTCCAATCACCACCGCCAGGGGGATACTCATAGTCTCACAGTACTGGAACTGATCCAGAGGTTTCGGGTTCTTCTTGTACGAGTGCTCAGCCTTAAAACAAGCGTTCGTCAGTTTTAATGAGCAATTTTGTTAGTGTGTCTAAGTGCGTGTGAATAATGAGAGTTAAGCTGCAGTTAACCATATGATTGTAACAGATTGAAGGTTACTTAAACATATATAAATACGCACTGGTTTAAATTCTAGTGCATAAATAAGATAAAATTGGCCTCCACTACCTTCCATTTTAACTGTTTCATTATCCGAAAGAAAACCAAAAACACAAAACGTAGTTCCTTAAACATTACGAAAGCCTAAATTCTTTAAACAACACAAGTCAGTAGTAGCGAAATTACTCGGTATTTTATCAAGGTGTTTACGTCTGTCTGTCTGTCTGTCTGTCCTTGTCTTTGTAGAACCAACCTGAATTCATCGCACGTTTACATCGTACGGTGACTCTATCCTGATCCAAATACTCCAGCAATGTGCAACAGGCTCTGAAGAGCCCTTTAAAATTACTAGTACTCACCTTTATACCAGCGCCCCAAAGCAATGCACAAAGCTTCATGCGTTCTTCAACCAAGTCTTTCTGTGCCGAAATAACGTAAACCTCCGTTTCTGTGGTTCTGATTTTAGACCCAGCAAAAGCCTAAACATTGAAAAAAAAAATGTAAGATTCTAGAAGTGTATTTATAACCAAACAAAAACCGACGACAAAAAAGAAAGGGGAAAACAGAGAGAGAGAGAGAGAGAGAGAGAGGTATACTTTTACCTTCATCTCCATAATTGAGAAGATTCGTTCCACTCCAATACTGACACCTACGCAAGGAACAGGTTTTTCGTTAGGGTCAAACATGCCGACCAGGGTGTCGTACCTGCCCCCTCCGGACACGCTGCCCACGCTGACAGATTCCTCCTGGGACGCCGGATCATGGGTGTAACCTTGAAGAATTAAAGATGAAACCATGCAGAATAAAAGCTGAAACAATGCATCGTTTACCCCTGAATGACGCTAAGAAGTGCCAAATAAGGAATGAATGGATGTAAAATTCACAGAAATGTCTAAAATTGTTTGTCAGAAAAACACAAATAAACAAAAACCGATTTTTCTCTACGTGACCTCAAGGTCATGTCGGACAAATGGCACGGCATCTGCACGTAATATAAACGTGCTCGCCGAAGCGCATATCTAATTACGATTTAAAAAATTCATTACGTTCGAGGGGAATTACCAAAAAGAAAGACGCAGAACTGAAGAGAAAATTGGCCTCACCTTTGAGGACGGTTTCAAATATCGGCCCCGTGTAGTAGTCTAGTCCTCTTGCCAAACTTAGGTCAAACGACACCTGGTAAGTTTCGAGACAAAAAAAGTACTATAACCATTTTGTAAGCACTTTCTAGCGTACACGTCTGGGTCCTGTTTCACAAAAGATCTTAAAGCCAAAATTGGGTCTCAACTTTTAGCACAAATATGTAGTTTACTTTGACCTGATAAAAATCAGTGGTTGTCCAATTATATGAATATTGCGTCAGTTTCACAAAGAGAAAAACATGGCATGCGTGTTTCAGAACACCATTTACGCTGAATGAAGGACTCTTAAACGGTATTTAAATGACTAGAATAAAAGTAAAAATGTAATACATTAAAAAGGTTTCTCTTTTAACTCAAAAACCTCTAATCTCTCAAAATACATCCCTCCTTGCATTTTACGCCCTGCTTTCTCTACCTTGTCTGATATGCCGAATAATTCACAATACTTCAGCAGAAGAACCATATCCTCCAGGCCTTGTTTGGCCGTGGCATTACCGCACAACTTTTCATCTTCAAGAAGTTCTTCCACCAATTGTTTCCCACCTGGAACAGACAGACAAAAAAACCGTTGGTATAGTTGAAAGCAATGTTTGAATACAATAAAATTATTCATAAATTAAACATGAAAAACGGATGCTCTAAAACAATAGGTAAAACCTATACAAAGAAGGCGATGTAATTTGTAATTGATCGTTCTGTATATTCTTCAATCCAATATAAACTAAGTTACCACTGCGTCGCACGTAGTGGCCAATCATGTCAGCCGCAGAAGGGTCAAGACCTTTTTCTTTCACCATTTCAGTTTTGACATCTTCCCAAGGTACCTATAAATGTGTAAGTAGATATTGTGATATATAATAATAAATATTGATATTTTATGTCAGTTGAGGTTATAACAACTTTATCATGTGAAAGTTGCCGAGCACGTTAAATCAGAATCGTGGCAATTAAGTCTCTACTTTGCCAACTGATCATTTGCTAGGATGCCGTTCCATATCACGGTTCTTCAAATTTCTTCAACTGCTAGTCAATACAAAACGGGCAGTGTGAGTGGAGTGTGTGTGTGTGTGCGTGAGAGAGAGAGAGAGAGGTCAGTTTACCTTGTCCAGTTTATCAACAGCCGAAGAAATGGACCGCACCTTCTCTGCGGGCACCCCACACACCGCAAGTATGCCGTCAAGGATCTTCCGGTGGTTCACCTTCACCAACAAAATATTACTATAGAGAATCAAATATTTATACGTATAACGTGAAAATTCGTTTATTTATGCTAGTACCATTTACTTAGTGCCTCACAACATCTCAATTTATTGAGGAATATACTATATAGCGATACCTTGATCACGTATTCTCCAAGGCCCAAATCTTCCAATATTTCTGATACAATCTTGGCGCATTCTGCATCCGGAATCATCGGATCATACTGACCCGCCATATCGATGTCCTAAAATGAAATCCATGCAGAGGCATTTTTTCAGATCAAAGTTAATTATTATTGCGGTGATATCAAACAATTATTCAGCCATAAATGAAAATTATTTAACGCAATAGGCCCAAAAACTTTCATACCGTAAGCTAACGGTATGGAATTTTTTCGGCTTGTGTTTGATAATTTTCATTTATGATCCAACTGCCAAGCTAATGAACATTTTTGCTCAACTATTCAGCCATTTAGATTCAGTGGTTTTGAAGCAGGACACTTGACGTAGTTAATAAACCCGTCTAATTTAAGTCTATATATAAGCATTACAAATACCAAGGTCTGTGGCAGAAACTCACGCATTGATAAAACTCCCGGAATCTGCCCCTGGTCATTGCCGGGTTGTCTCGACGGTAAACCTTGGCAATGTGGTAACGGCGCATATTGGTGATCTTATTCATAGCTAGATACCTGGCAAACGGTACCTAATAGACCATTAAGTTTAAATACGTATACATGTATATTATCAATCCTTTTAATCAGGATGAGGGAGGCTGGTTTTGTGCATGGGTATCACTGTATGACGCACACGTTACTATACAGTGTTTATCAAATGGGAAAATAAGTTGTGCGATTAACAACAGTTTATACACGACATATCATATGGGGAGTGGCGAGAAAAGTTCGATAGATCAGGGCAGATTGATTTTAAGTGTAATTGAAAACATATGAAGTCTTTTGGATAAATGGTAATGGAAGGGCATCACAAATGTCAACAAAAAGCAAGTGAAATATTTCCCTCTAATTATTCGCCTACTTTCCTCTGATAATCAATACAAGGCTCACATATGCCATCGTGAGTTTGGATTTGGATTAAGAAAGGATACAGTCAGATCATATCTCAGGGACAGCTGTTCTCCGCCTTGGTCGGCAAGATCGAAAATCAGCTTGGAATCTTCTCCATACTTGCCTGTCAGAGTTTCCTAGACGAAGATCAAATTGTTTCAAGAATTACAACTTTGACATATCAAAGGAGAAAATATCGTTTGGAAACTATCAGCAAAAGGCTGGATGCTACGTCAAAAGGCTTTTGAAAAAATGTGGAATCTTATAACAGCATTGCAACTTATAGACATTATATAGGTTCCTAGTCATACAGTGCAGAAATAAACAAAATCAGCAACCAATACAGTATTTATTTAAGTCGCAACTTCCGCGTCCTTTGAACCACAAGAGGTTTTACATATTCATGAATCACCTTCAATTCCATGACAGGGGTATCTATGGTTTGTGCTCCGTGACGCTTGAAACACTCAACGATCGTCTTGAGCACGTGCTCTCGAACTGCCATCTGGCGGGGATCATAGTCCTTGGTACCCTAAGAAATTAATAAATGAGTATATGAAAAATTATTCCTTAACAGACAAATAATGATATTTAAAAAATTACGCATTAGTCAGTTTTCAAAGTTTAAAAGCTAAATTCCCTTTTTTTAAATTAAAATTCTTACCTTAGGGGTTTTAAGGACGAAGTTGGATTTGGGGGTTTCAGACACGTTATCCACTTCCTCCGCCATTTCCCGGAATCTGAAAGAAGAAGTAAATTAAACAAAATGAATAGCAAGAGCCAAGAATAGCAAAAGAGTCACCCCTTTTTCGAATGCAGCACCCAACAACTGAATAACTTACGAGATTTGATTGCGCTGGATAAATAGTTGGCAATATAGTGATAACACACTTTGAAATCACAACTACTGCATTTTATCGTAGACCACAACAGCGTATCCAAGATCACATTACACGGCAATCCTCTACAATCATACCATAGTGATATCAGACTACATGAACTAGCCCACCCTGTTACAAAATTACCATATCGCCTACTTAAAATTTGAATTTTTGTATGCTATTTTGGAAGCCCCTGATATCACAGAGCACGTTGACAATGGCCTTTTGTTGTTTTGGCTGAATGATAAACCAAACAATGCGGCCTCAGACGGTGCACAGGCCTACACGTCGCTATGGTAAAGTATCACTGAGATAGTAAAATTACTTCGTAGGCCTATCTGATTTTCACAAATATGAGACGCTCCTTTTTAACTTATCATGTAACATTCCAACACAATGATGCGGCGCACAGAATCTCTGGCTTTTCCACGTTCCATTCTAATCTATCCGTCCATTTATCAACATTCCCTTATATGGGTATGGTGTGATTTTTTTGCACTCTTACATAATATCTATTAATATTCATTTTCTATAACTCTCCATTTTGGCTATCAAACAAAGTGTTGTAATAATAGAAGTTGTGAACTAAGGTGAATTATCACACCATTACCTAATTAGACAAATTTCCACCACCTCATCATTATAGAATAATAACAGAATTTTCTAGTTCCTATCTGTTCCTTTATATTAGTTGTACTGACAAAATCTTTTGCCTGCACTCTTTGATTCATTGACTCATTGACATGTTTAACAAATCATTTATTCTAAAACAAATTTCACTAAATAAACAAAATAATGTTTGTATCAACAACATATTTCTATTACGATATTGCGGTTGCCGTGTAGGCTTATTGGTATATTTATTTTATTGAACAAAGCAAATTAACTTATATCTAAAAGTGACCGAATGTATTTGCCTTTTTAATAGATATGCAGTGATAATTAAGCCGTATATAAAAAGACAGCTTAAATAAGCTAAGCCCAAAACTAACAGACTTTGTACGGCTACGTACGACGAAGTCCCCAAACGTGGGCATGTATGTGATATGCAATTCCAAAACAAGGCTATAAGGATGAAACCATGCATAGCTGTAAAAGTGCTAACTTTATTGCTGTTTAGGCTTCGAACTAAACGTTGACAGAAAATTGGCCGACCCTCAAGTACTGTATTGACTTATCTGTTTATTCCCGGTGGGGAAAATGCGGCTGGAGAGTTAGTTTCGGTTTCGCCCTATGCATTGCATCATACAATTGTTTATTCAGTAGTGTTCGGGACAAACTGTTGTGCTAATACTAATACAAATACTAATGAACATGTTTGTGAGCGTGATTATTAATAGAGCAGAAATGAGTGAGTTGGACCTTATATGCATGATCCAGTGCCTCGAGTTCGGATTATAAAACAAATCTTTACTTTCGTATTCCTCGGAAAGTCCCATACTATATTTACTTACCCTTACAAATGTACCGCGGCCAATTACGTATCCATTGATATACATATGTCTAACAAATGCTGCAGAAATGGATAAATCCCGTGTTTTGCTTACGCATTTGGGACTGAAGACCGGTTAAGGTTTATGTCTGCTTCTGAGGAAATTGCACACTGACAGATTCAAGCGTGCATTTGTGTGTATGGGTGGGTGGGTGGGGGTGGGGGGGGGGGGTAGGGGGGTAGGGGTATAAAACAGATAAAGGTAAACTATGTAGAGCACATGGATAGGAAATAGTTTGGTTTTGTCTCGTTTCTCTCATTCATTATATATTCATTTTCAGGGAAATAGGGCCAGAAACTATGGTACGAACAAAAGATGACGAGTCCTCTCCTCAAAACCAATTACACTGAAAGACCCTTTCTCTGCGTAAATAGTGAACAAATAAATCCTATAACGCCCTCTTTATTACAAATACTGCTTTTTGAATCCATCAACTACCGATGCCTTATATTACCTCAGCTTTTCAATTCATAAAAATGATTATATGACACTACATGACATAATACACACATACCTTATAGAAAGTGAAAGTGAACTCCGTTTCACCGTGTACTGCACCTTGCCAAACAAACCTGTTGTTACATCAGACACAAACCCTACGTAACTTATTTATAATCACAATTCAGCCTCGGTTTGATTTGATTTGTACGGAGGCCTCGAAGGGCCACTCAATAATGTCACATGACTGTTAAGCTGGCTGCAGTGACTTGAAAATAACTACATGGAGCTTGTTTTTAAAAGTGGCTGTTGATCCAAAATTGGTCCAAAATTAAAAACCCAAAATAAGTCTAGTTCATTTCATTATAAACCCATAGCAGTCAACGTAAATTAAGTATTGGTCTAAAACATTCCCCATGCCTCATTTGTTATAAAACAGGCAAAGTGTTTCTTTAACTTAGTTTAATACCAATTTGTCTTTTGACAAAGTGGACAAAAAGTATGGTCTTAAAGTTTAGACCAGTTTTTGGGCTTAAGTTCTTTTGTGAAAAAGGCCCCTGGTGACATCAAATGTATGACCTTGAGAAAAAAGAGTTTAGGTGACACCTATGCAAGTTCCTAATAAGTTCATGGCACATAAACCCCGACCGTTAAAGCCTTTAAAGTTTTGTAGACTTTCATAGCATTTTATTTCCTTTGCTTTGTAAACTAAATTTCAATCCAAAATTTGGTGATCCTTAATTGTGCTACATAAATGTACACCCGGTGACATTTATGGGCCTTCGTACCTGTAGCTGTTAACATCAGCTGATCTCGATCCTTCGAAGTCTGCGATACTTTAATCTCAAGGCTGAAGAAGTGTTAAAGGGTTGATTTTGACTTTCGTTTTTGCATTACTTAGAACATAATTATCAGAGGTAAGTTCCGTTCTAGTTGTTGGTATCACTCCAATGGCAGAACGGCAGCGAGGCATTTAAACACTTGCTTAAAGGTACTGATCAAAAGCACAAGAATAAAACATTTTTGAATTTTATATTTCTGATGAACATGGGTTTCAAGGCAAAGGGCAAACACTTACTTAAAGCCTGTTTGGGTTTTTTGTGGAATATTTTCATCATTTACTGATCTGGCTGCAATATTTTCTCAAAGATATAAAGCGGAACATATCCGAGGCGCAGAAAGTCAACTATCTTCATTGAACAAAAAGGATACGATTGGTTAAAAAACGTCATTTCTACACAAATATCCCAGTCACACTAAACACCTGTAGACTTGAAAATTCAAGCGGCAGTGTTACTGGACAATTTTGACTCAGTTTATAGAAATTCGGAGAAAAACATTACAGCAACCTTAGGGTGCTTTCCCAGAGATTTAGATCAATCTAGAGATTAAGATTTAGATCGACCTAACTCCCCGGGGATTCACGCTAAATTGCAGTCAGCCGAGCGGGCACCATAGTTAATTACCCCCTTACAGCTTTTAGTAGGCGGGACAGACGCTTAAGCCGGCCAAGCTGACAGTAATCTAGTGAGACTCCCCACAGGGATAGATCGATCTAAAAATCTACGGAAATGGGGTGTCAGAGCTGATTCCGAACATGCCTCAATTCTATCAATTTCATTTATGTGCTCAATCCCTCACATATTGAAAATTCAATAGACCATTTGTTTTTTGAATATCTCATATCGAATACGGATATTTAACCGGACAGAGATAGAGGAAAAAGGCGTGTACAGAAAGGAACAATTAATACACTGTCGGAGTTACTTATAAACGGCATCTTGTTGCGTTGTGGAAATGTGTATGTGACGCCTACTACATAACTCACGACTCAGAATCTGAAAATCTGACTAAAACCTGTTTTTAATGAAGGCACGCTCTCCGTGCAATCGAAGAACCTATAAATTGTTCTAGTCCTACACTATAGTAATTGAATATAAGTTGAAGAGTTCCCTGGCTCTAACAAAGTTTACAATTTGTGTGCGTGCCTTTTCCCCAGTTTTTTTTTTTTTTTTTTTTTTTCGAATTGCTGAATTGGGGAACTGCCAATAGTTGTTCTAACGACAAACCCTAATTCTACTAGATCTCCGGCTCAAACCATTGATGATAATATTTTATTATTATTATTATTATTTTTTTTTTTTTTTTTGTTAAAGAGATTTCCTTGCTAGATCTATACTTATGATTCTACATACATTCTCCAGTGGTTTGCAACATTGTCAACAACTGCTTTTAGTGTGTTGTTTCATTTCGTTCCATTTTAATGATTTGACATTTTGTTCACATTCTGCTTGTAGATGTACATAGCTACTTAATGTTATCCCGCTGATTTTTCAGTCTGCGTATATATATATCCCTAAGTTATATATATATATATATATCCCTAAGTTAATGCTTCAATAGTTCTATAGGACACATTGGGAAACTGATAAAAATGTATAGGAAATGTTTTATCGAGTTACCAATATCCTATAAAATAATGGGACTTTTTCCCTATAATACCCTAGTCCGATTTTATATGAGACATTAGCTTAAAGAAAGACAGTGGCTCTTGATTAGTTTGGTTCATTCAAAGTATAAGTTAGTTAACATTTAAATATTAAGGAAAAGGGATAAATAACGCGTCACATATAAGTTTTAATGATATATTTTGCGCCCATGGTTTGCCAAGATGTCGCGTAAATTGACCACGTACTAGCTACCTGCTGGAATGCAGTTACATTATCGTCGTGTGAAGATATGTGAAATAGACACCTTTTTGTGTAAATACTTCTCGGAAGGCCTATTTATGGGAAACAGGGTTAACCTATCTCATTATTCAAGCAAAGAAAGTGTGAATGTTTATTAAAAGTTAAACGAATTTGCAATTGTGTTTTAATACTGCATTGCTCAACAGTGCGTTGCTTTTTGTATGTGTTCGGTTCCGCTTTTATCTCGTTGCCTTGGGGATTGTGTTTAGCACACAACTGTTACTATGTGTTTTACATCCCTGATTACACCTGTTCTGAACTCACAATCAAGGCGCATAAATTACTCGATGGTACATGAATGCAGTCATCATCAGGAAAAAGTGTAATGATGCATTGTGGAATTTTATAACCGCCATTTTCACAGCATATTTTGTCGATTTTTCGCACATCATAAAAATATACTTGTATTTTGAGCCCATATGATATATTTAACCCTAAACAGATAATAATAATAATAATAATAATAATAATAATAATAATAATAATAATAATAATGTTCCTAATAATAAAAGAAATATTGATTTCCCTTCTGCATGCGAATCAATGGCAAAATTCGTGATAAGAGAAGGAGGCATAAATAAGGTGGAGTTGTGTTGAGTTTTAAAATCAAAAAGGGTAGAATATGTTTAAGACTTCATGTTAAAATGCTGAAGAATAAAACATGCACAAAGTTGTTTATTATCCGGAAATAATTTAAGTCTAATTTTGCTTGGTAAAAATATCAAAAGGGCATGAGCTGGGTGGAAACCGTCGCTTTTGACAGACACCGTTTTATATGCTACAGTCATGAGATATTTACACCCACCCGAAGTAAGGTATGTCCCAGTTAAGTCATCCGCCGTCTTGACTACTATCTTTTCCCATTAGTTTTTATCTTCTACAGTTGCATCCTCATGCTATATGATTAACGCAAGGATTAACGCTTTTTATAACACAATTGTAAAAGTTCGTTAAATGCACACACACACACGATTAAAACTTTCAATTTTCTTTAAACGAACACTCTCTGTCATGCCTTTTTCAATACTTTTTAGTGTTATCAGTCCGGTTAAGTCCACTTATCAACTGAACAACCAATAGCTAAAAACTTCAAACGTGTTTATCTGATCACAACCGCTAAGTTGGCATATTGAAATTTTTTCAGGTTTATTTAGGCGAAAGGTGGCTACATTTTTCAGATGACAGGCGTTGAAATAGAGCTAGAACCTCTGAGCGACCAACTCCGAGAAACTGGAAATGAAACTGTTCCTTCATTGGGTTCGGTTGCCGCAGCGGAAGATGTCGCCAACACCGAACCGGTTCCTCGACCCGATGGGGGCTGGGGTTGGCTCGTCGTGCTTGGTTCTTTCATGAATCACGTTGTAATAGACGGTACGGCTTTCTCAATTGGCGTCATCTATGTGGAGCTTATTGATTACTTTGGTGCCTCCACGGCCGATACGGCATGGATTGGGGCCATTCAGTATGCCGTATTAAGCTTGGCAGGTTAGTGCACAAGTTAAGGGAGAATAAACAGCGCAAATGCGATTTCGAATTTTAGAGACACGTATACACTAGAGATAAATTAAAATCGATTACCACCATATAAATACTATAAAACACCCTGCTTTAACATACAAAAAAATGAAGCAACAGAACTAGGTCACCTGGTACCCTGACTCAAGAGGAAAAGATGGGCTGTAGGTCATCAAATTAACGACAAAGTGCAGTAACGAAAGGTCTGCTGAACGTGTTGGGCTATTTAACAGACTTCCGTCGTTATGCTTCGGTGAGAACCGTAGGATGCATTAAAACGAGCAGCAAATGGTCTGGGATACATATGTTTAACCTTTCGTAGAAAAACGTCTGTTAAGATACTTCATGGTATGTTACCACTTCATAGGATAAGAATTACTACTTCATGATAGAAGGCGACTTCATTGGTTAAAAAATAAGGACCCTTAGGAGACTTCGTAGTATATTACCACTTCATGGTACATTGTTTCCAAACATGTTTCAGTTCTGGTTGGATGTGGAAATTAGGCGTAAAGGTCAATATGAAGTTTTATTCTAGACCATGATTTCCAGAGTGACGCGTGTATTTGAAACGGGGTGTGTGTGTGTGTGTGTGTGGGGGGGGGGGGGGGGGGGGAAGGAGTAACATTACTCAAGATAGTGCGTATTTTATCTCGTTGGAGAAGCTGTTATTTTCAGATGTTCTCGTAGATACCCGTGAGATTAACTTCTATAAATAATGTACTTAATTTCAAGAGCTCCGGTCCAGTGACGGAAAGCATAAAGCTAGTTTTTTGTTTTACCCATTTAGTTTTGAGATATTTCAGATTTCAGGACGAGTGAAAACTGACAATATTTGGACGTTGAATCATGGCAGGTCTAAGGCACTAGATGTATGAGACAAACGAAGTGTATAAGTAAACACATTGCCTGCCTTTTAACTAGGGCATAAAACTGACCATGTGTGGTTTGATTGACGTACGGCGCAGGTTTATAGATATGGCTAGTACACAGCAGCAAGAATGTACGTCTTTCCACTGTAGGTAGAGAACTCTACTAGGCAGAGAGGTTTTAATTTTGCTCCACACTAGGTGTACATTAATATCTTTAACAAACCGTCTATTCCATTATTCGTGTTATAGAAGTGTCTCTTTTGTAACTATGACATAAATGTTATGACTTGCAATAACAAGCTGTAAAAATAGGCTTTTCTATTGATATGCAACATAAATGTTTCGAAAATATCTCGGTCGTTTAAAAAGATTGACCTCCTGGCCTATATACTTAATGAAAACGCTTAGGTCGGAAAGTCTGAAATCTGAATGATTTGAAACGGTCAACTGTCCAGATAGAAGAATGAGGGGAGAATGAAATACTGGGGATTCATAAAACTGGTGTAGAGCCGCATTTTGCAACTGCAACGCATTTTTCAACCAAAGAAAATCGTGAAAACGAATTTTTCAACCGGAACGCATTTTGCAACCAGAATTTTTTCTTAGTCAATAAATAGCTAGTGTGAAGTTCTATAGAGGTAGAATTGGAATGGGGACGGGGTTGTCTCGGCTAGGTACGCTTACATTGGTCAAGCTTTCCCTGTGGTGGACAATTCATTATATACATACATAATCTATTTCACATTGTTACTTCCTAAACCATCATAGTTAGGAACTTGATACGTCGGGGATTAATAAACCTATCATTAAAGGAATTTGCAAAGGCTCTTCGGAATTCAATTGTGACTTGGGGTGTGGTCGACCCTGGGGGTGGTCTATTCTAATTTTTACATCGTATTTTATGCTAGGAACATGAAACATGGCTACATACTATTTTGAATGTGGAATGTCACTTCGGATTT
>NW_019773602.1:59100-75006 GCF_001039355.2 Lingula anatina | reverse complement strand
GGTGTCAATTTTGATTCGTGGAATAGGCCTATTTATGAATAAATCATTTGTTAAACTTTTGGACTGTTAGCCTTTATTCACTTTCATTCAGACTAAAGGTTCATCTATCGGCTGATGGTGTGAAAAGGTGTGTAAGCGCGCCTAAAATAATGTCGGGAAACACAATAAACGTGAAATATTACCTGTATTGTAGGGTTACTGACCGGGGGAGGGGGGGGAGGGGGGGAGGGAGGGGGAGGCAGATTGAGATTCAATAAAGAGGCATGGATTTTTTCCATATATACAGTATGTTGGCATACATTCCTCTACAATTTATTTAGCTCTGCCTCTCTCTTTGTACACACACATAAACACCCACACACAAACACATTGGTTTGAACATTCTAACTATCTAGATGCACGTCTTGGAATTTATATATATAAAGACGATGAGTAGGTTGACCACTCCGACCCGCCAGTTGTCAAACATCACATTAACAGATGTACAGCCGTAATTATATGTTATCTTGAAATTGTGAAATTGCTGGCACATTATAATTCTTATTCACGTAATGCAGAGATATGCACCTTTCATTTCTGTTCAACTTAACAGAAGTCTTTGAGTCTTATAATTATAACAAACCAGCAAACGTCCTGATTTTGTGAATGGGAATACAGCACACCGAGTGGTATGAAAAATAACTAGTTTCTTACACGCCCTAAATCGGCAAATGGCGTAGCCCGTCATATAATATGCCTACCAATTTCCTCAGGGAATATGAGAGAGTGCTGACAGTGGCGCCACCGTATGTTGGTAGTCAGATTAGGTATTAATGGCTGTAGGGGAGGACGAGTTAACAGGAGAACACATGCATACGTTGGATAATTTATTTCTTTAACTCGAATTAAGTGAAAACACAAGGACTACGTTAATCATTGGGGTCTGCTTTTATTCGTATATTTAGGCCAGCTTTAGAAATAATCAGTCAGCATATTTCTCTGTAGAAGATCAATAAAGAAGAGTAAGCAATTATGAAGCAAAAATAAATAATATATATTTGTTCACAAAGCGTTCTACAATAAAGTTGCTAGACTTTCTTTTACACAAATATATAACTCTTTTTCTCTTTCTGAGCTTAGAGTGAGCAGAATGCAATTGCGTCACCAGACATAAAATCTGTTTTATTACCTGGCGGTTGCTTTGGTCAGGTCAGCGTCAGGTGATATACAGACGCCATATTTTTTCTACCTTTGAACAATTTTTAAAGAAACAGGAGAAACAGGATACGCGTTTTGCACGGAATGTATTTGCTAAATATACTGAAATATGACGTATAAAATATCATAAAACTTAAATATATACGTATAATTAGGGCTTAAACAAAAAGCAGAAAAGACACTGCAAGTAAACGCGATACAACTGTGTGAAGAAACAGACTTTTTTTTCTTAATCGACTGCTCTTTGTTATGGTGAGGTCATCATAAATAAATAAAGATACGACCGATTTCTGTGTACCTAGTAGATCAATAAACCAAAGTAAAATTGCACACTGCTTACTGCATTAAGTAAGTGCTAAGTTAAATAATAAAGACGCAAAAATAATAAAAAATAGCCGCCAAGGAGAGAAAACGAGGGGGGCAAAGGAAATATTTACGGATTCTAATAAGGAAAATGATGAAGTTGGAAGTGAAAGAGGACCGTGTGCAGGAACAATGTGGGCACTGAGGCGACCCCCGAGAAGAGAAAAGGACTGAATGACAAAGAAGAAGATTATTCCATGGCACTTACCTGTTAAATATGATACGAAACTTAGTGCTACGCTAAATAATAAAGACGCAACAATAAAAAAGTTTTTGAAAGAAATCATTCAATCATGCAAAGGCCAGCCATAAAGATTTGGCAGGTGTCTTTCATTCAAAGCAAGACAAACATGGTTCTTTTTTCAATAAAATGAGCTTGGTGTGAGCACAATACAATTGCGTCACCAGACAATAAAATATTTTTATTACCTGGCGGTTGCTATGGTCAGGTCAGCGTCAGGTGATAAATTGACGCCAAGCATTTCTCTACTTTTAGCAGTTGTAAAAGACATTGGAAGAAAAAGGGCACGCATTTTAGGCTCTGCATGAAATGCATGTTCTTTAAGGAGAGACAGCTCTGAGTATATACATGTAAGTAATCGCTGCAGGACCAGGAGGTACAATTAAATCCTTGACACCATTATAGCTCAGTAACTCCACTGCAAAGGTACCTTAACCAGCTTTCTTCACTTGTTCCTATACAAAGAGACAGGCAGACATGGCAGAAGCACTAGCAGCAACTATTAAAGAGGATATCTTGACATGTAGCATCTGTAGGGACGAGTATAAGGACCCCCGTGTGCTGTTTTGCTACCATACATTTTGCTTTAGATGTATATCTGGCCATGCTACGCGCACATTGACTCCAAACCAGACATTTCTGTGTCCTATCTGCAAAGAGATAATCCAGATTCCAGCTGGTGGACTTGCAGAACTCAAAAAGAACTTTGTCTTCTGCAGGACCAGGGACATCATCACCCAGCAACTAAATAGAAGGTCATTGACAGAAGAACAGACCATTGCAGCAGCAGTGACACGGGTCAGTGCACAAAAAACCAGTAAATGTGAGAAGCATCCCAATAATGAATTAAAATTTTACTGTGAAGATGATGATTCTGTTGTATGTAGTGAATGTGCAGCATCAGATCATTACAGACATGGTATTGTGCCAGTTGAAAAAGTTGCAAAATACAATAGAAATAAAATTAAAGCTGCTCTCGTGAAAACCATGGAAACGACGAACAAGTTCAAAGAGGCAGTTGCCATGGAAACAGCCAATGAAACAGAGGACACTCATATCATGACTACCACTATCGATGAAATTGAAAACCAGGCACGGCGCATTGTTCAACATATTCATGAGATGAAAGAAACTCGAATATTGGATGTAAAGAATGAAATCAAATTCAAAAGGAAGCAGGAGAAAGCAAATAAGGAGACCCTTCAGGTCCACCGTGCCTCCCTGCAAAGTGCCTGTGACTTTGCTCAGCAACTGGTTACAAATGGCACTGACTCTGATATCATGGCTCACGCAATATCTTTGATAAAAAGACCGGCAGTGATGGAGAAAACACCTGTTCCAACTCCAGACACACTGGCACAGATATCCTACAGCCCTGGTGAAATATCTGCTGCTGGACTGGAGGCCATGTTAGGACAGGTGACAGTACAGTCACAACTTCCATTAGATGGACAGGAAACAAACCCTGTTTTCTTAGAGACTGCAGAATGTGTGCGTTCATTCAGTTCTAAACTGAAGGATGATAAAGATATCAACATATTTGGATTAGCCTTGGATTTGGGACATGTGGTTGTTGCTGATAATGAAAACGACAGAACAAAAACATTCACAGATGAGGGAGAGTTTCAATTTGACATTAAACTAGACAGACCATTTGATGTGGCTGTGTCACAGACTGGCCACCTGTATATAACATCAAAAGGTGATGAATGTGTCAAAGTGTACTCCGCCAGAGGTCAGCAGGTGACAACCATGGGTCAGGATCAACTTGACACGCCACTTGGTATCGCATTGAACAGACAAGGCCAAGTGATGGTCTGTGATGGCGAAGTAAAATCTATATTCACATTCCAAGCAGACAGTGGACAGCTTCTGGACACCATGTCACTCAGTATGTGTGAAAATCCCCGGTATATCACAGTGAACAGATTGAATTATACTCTTGTGATATCAGACAATGTCCAACACTGTGCACATGTGTTGTCACCTACTGGTGATCAGCTGTACCAGTATGGCGGCACACGAGGCAGTGGTGATGGTCAGTTGGCTGGACCATGTGGAGTGTGCACAGACCGCTATGGTCACATCTTCATTGCTGACTGTAATAACCACAGGATAGTGGCACTGAGTCCACAGGGGCAGTTTATCAGATACGTTGCCACTAGGGATGATGGGTTAGAGGCTCCAAAAGCATTAGCCATCAACTCTGTCGGCCAGCTGGTGGTGGCAGAGGCAGAGGGCAAAATTAAGACATTCCAGTACTTACAGTAAATACTGATCATATTGAACACTGTTGTAACTATATCACAATACTGATGTTTATAAAAACATTGTGTAACCATTGATAATGTTGATAGGTAGTAGGAACCTGAATAATATATTCCTGAATAATTAATCTACTGGACAGCAGTGAGAGCAGATTCAAATAGAAACTATATTTACATAGGGTGGTTTAAGATGTTTCATTTTTTGATAAGGTAATAAAGTAACTGTATTCTATAAAAAGGATAACTAAGCATTTTCTTGATAGACTTTATTTATTTATTTATTTATTTATTTATTTATTTATTTATATTTTGTGTGTGTGTGTGATTTGTACCTTTTGTATAGTTTGCATATGCTAGATACTTCTCTGGACTATTTTCTGTGGAGATACCTAAAAGAAAATGTCTATGCCAAAAATCCCCAACGATTGATACTCTCAAGATTAATATTGGAAGAACCAAGAGAATAATTCACTATGACATTTTGAACATTGTATAGTGTATAAACAATCCACAGCCAAGCAGCTTGAATCGAGAATGAAGCTATTTGACAGTTTATATTCATAGTGATGAAAATGGCTATGCAGAATAGCGACAAGATCATGATGTAAATAAAGCTCAAATATACAGTAATCAAGGGATCTAACTGTATCTTGACGTATATTTATATATATATATTCTAATAAAGAAGCCTGTGCAGTATATCGGTTCATTAATGTTGTAAATGAAAGTCAAATACACAGTAAGAAAAAGAGTTAACAGAAATAAATAAATGCTATTTTTTTTAAATAGAATTTCATTCATAAAGTACGTTGAACAATAACATGAAATTTGACATTTCAGGTCTTAAAAATATTTTGCTGGTCCTTTTGATTGACTTGTACAATTTTAACCGGTATTCAGGGACGGATAGAGGTCGACTTCAGGTTCTTCCGAAGGACAGTCAGAATTTTTATACTGACAGGCATGCAATTTTTTTCCATCAGAAGATGTGGTTTATGTTTACATTACCTTAAGTGTTTAAAATCGCTCAATATGTCACTATATTACGTGAGATCAGATTTTAATTTAAAAAATAGTCGTAGACGTTCTCTAAGGGCTAGAAGCCCCTGTCAGATAAACAGGTGTACTTTGGTTGTTTACTTTCACATACTTTAAAAAAAGAGCAGAAAAGGCACACCTGTAGGCATGTCTCTATTTCATAATCCTAAGTGCAAAGTAAACTCAATACAACCCTATCAGCAAACAACAGACTTGACAATTATAAATCGACTGCTCTTTGCTATGGTGAGGTCATCTTAAATAAATAAACAGTCATCAGATTTCCCTCTACCTTGTAGTTCAATAACAGAAGAAAAATTGCACACTGAGCACTGCACAAAGTAAGTGCTTAGTTAAATAATAACGACGCAAAATTAAAAATGGATGATGGTACATGTGGTTGTTGCTGATGATAAAAATGACAGAACGAAAATATTCACACATAGTGGAGAGTTTAAATTTGACATAAAACTAGACAGACCATTTGATGTGGCTGTGTCACAGACTAGTAACCTGTATATAACACCACGGGATGATGGATGTGTGAAAGTGTACTCCACCAGAGGTCAGCAGGTGACAACCATGGGTCGTGGTACACTTGAGGGTCCACGCGGTATCACACTGAACAACCAAGGTCATGTAATGGTTTGTGACAGTAGAAAGAAGTCCATCTTCACATTCCATGCAGACAGCGAACAGCTCCTGAACACTATTCCACTCAGCATGTGTGAAAACCCCCGGTACATCACAGTAAACGGTGTGAATGATAACATTGTGATATCAGACAATTGCCAACACTGTGTACATGTGTTGTCAACTACTGGTGATCAGCTGTACCAATATGGCACAGAAGGAAGTGGTTATGGTGAGCTGAATGGACCATGTGGAGTGTGTACAGACAGCTATGGCCACATTTTTATTGCTGACTGTAATAACGACAGGGTAGTGGCATTGAGTCCCCGGGGACAGTTTATCAGATACATTGCCACTGAGGATGATGGGTTAGAGAGTCCAAGAGCATTAGCCATCAGCCCTGCTGGCATGCTGATGGTAGCAGAGGCAGACGGCAAAGTTAAGAAATGTCAGTACTTACAATAACAACTGATCACTTTAACACTGATGAAAATATATCACAAAAGTGATGTTTATAGAAACCTTATATTACCACTGATAATGATCGATAATGAAGAGAGGTTGTAGGAACCAGAATGTGGGGTGGACAGCTGTGATAGCAGACTGAAAGACTATGTATTTATATATGATACCTAGAAGATAATTTTCCCATTTTTGATAAAGTAAATATTTTCTTATGAAAGGAAAACAGTTCAGTTAAGTTTGCTCAAGCTCTAGGCCTACCTGTACAGGAGACCTGTTGATACGTAACATACAAAACCGGATGAGCAGGGTTCCTAATGTCATGTTGAACATTGCAATTATAAAATTCACCGTGCCAGAAAGTACAGTAATTCAGCACCATTGAACCAGTATGGATCGAGTACACTATAAAATATTGTGGTGTGCTCGCAAATATTATATGCATATAAATTTATATATATATATATATATATATATATATATATATATATATATATATATATATATATATAATGCAGTATTTGTACCCTGCATGGTCTTTTCAGCTACAGTTGTTAATAAAACTCTAATATGAAGTAAGGAAGTTGCCTATGCAAAATATGGGCAACTTCGTGTTGTAAATAAAACTCAAACACGGAAATAAATAGGACTATCTGTAACTTCACGTTGTAAAGAAATAGTCTGATAAAGAGGCCTATGCAATATATCGTAATAATGTACATAAAACTCACAGACTTTGACAGTAAGATAGATAAATAAATGGAAGAAAAAAGGTCATGGGATTTTTTAGAATTTTATTTTTGAAATGCGTCATGCTGTACATAAAACTCAGATACATAGTAAGTAAGATAAGTAATTGGAAGAAAAAACAACTTGGGAATTTGTAGGTTTTTATTTTTGAAGTACGTTATGCTGTACATAGAATTCAGATACATAGTTATAGTTAGATAAATAAATGGAAGGTATTTTTAGATTTTTATTTCTGAAGTACGTCATGCTGTACATAAATTTCAGATACATAGCAAGTTAGATGAGTATTTGGAAGAAAAAAAAAACATGGGTGTAGATTTTTTTATTTTTGAAGTATATCATGCTGTAAATAAAAACCAGATATATAGTAAGTTAGATAAATAAATGGAAGAAAAGTGCCATGGGTATTTTTTTAAATTTTATTCTTGAAGTACGTAATGTTGTATATCAAACCCAGATACATAGTTAATAAGATGGTAAAAATTTTACATTGACGGGCATCTAATTTTTTCTATACAAAGATGCTCAAAAATGTTCAAGTTCAACAAGATGTGGTTTATGTTGACATTTCCTAACACGTTTCAAATCCCACACTATGTCACCGTTATATTGAAACCAGATCCAAAATAAATTACATACACACTGTACATTTAATCCATCATTCCTAAGTACATTTGACGGAAAATGAAAAAAAAAACCTGTCGGCTAAACAGGCTTACTTTGGTTGTTTTTTCACGTACTTAAACAAAAAGCAGAAAAGGCACACCTGCAGGAATGGTTCTATTTCACAAACCTGAGCGCAGTGTAAAGGCAATACCACTGTGTCAGCAAAGAACAGACTGCATTATTCTTTATGGTCTGCCCTTTGCTATGGTGAGGTCATCTTGAATAAATAAACATATTTCTCTTTACCAAGTAGATCAATAAATGAAGTAAAAATTGCACACCGCATACTGCACAAAGTAAGTGTTACATTCAATAATAATGACGTAAAAATCAAAATAAATTTTAAAGAAATCGATCTATAATACAAGTACCATCGATCTACAGCTATGTGGTTTATTTTACCTAATGCGAGACCAACAGGGTTCTTTTTCTATAGAGCTTGTATGATCTTAGAGTGAGCACAATCCAATTGTGTCACCAGATCAAAACATGTCTCATAACCTGGCGGTTGCTATGACCAGGTGCGCGTAAGGTAATAAACGCCGTATTTTTCTCTACCTTTGAACAATTCTAAAGGCACAGGAGAAACAGGACACACTCTTTGCACGAAATGCATCTGCCAGAAAAGCTGGTATACAACGTACAATACTGCATTTTGATTGTAATTAATTGTAAGTTGCCTCTTACAGTCTCGGTCTTTTGAACTTGGTATTGGAAAGAGTGATACTGTGCTCTCATCCTTACGGTTGCTAAGCTTACCTTACACATAGAAGCATGAGTGATTTATGCCTTCCCAGAAGGACTGAGCTCTAACTCCCATGAATTTGATTGACCCAGCAAATTTCTCTGTCATTAAAATTTTGAGACGTGTGCATATTCAGTTAAAAGTAGCGACGGTCCTTTTTCCGAGGATATAACGAGAATGTGCTCACGATTTTGTTTAATAAGAAAGAATCTAATAAAACACCCCCTGCCATTTCAAAATCCCCTCTCATTGAAGACATTACAAGAGGATATTACGCTAGATCCAGTGCTGAATTTCATCTGGCCCGTAAGAAATTGCTAGATATCTTTCTATCCATTAGACCCTTTTCTTCGCGATCTCTTTCTTAGAAATTTTCTTTAAAATAGTGATGGATTGACAGAAAAAAATATTTAATCACCAGTACTGAAATAATCATTAACACCGACATAATGGTAAATCTTGTCTATTCCGAGTGACACGACCTTGGATTAACAGTATGTTGTCATTGTCGTGCAATTTATGCTTTCTCGGAAGACATTAAAAGACGAGGTATTAAATAGACTGGAGACTGATGAAAGAGGAAGTCCGTTATACTAAATATTTGAATCATATGAATAAAAATCCAGCGATTTTTGTTGTGGGCTTAATACAATTAGAGGATAGAGAGAGAAGTGGAGATAAGGCGGCGGGGAAAGCGGGTGGAAAGTAGTATAGAAAGAGTATGAAAGACCATAAAGGTATTGTGTTTTCTACCCTGCGTATTGTCACATATATAAATATGTACTCTCTTTTTAAACATTAAAATGTGTAACATATAATATGTGTTTTTACACTTGGATATCACAACCAGATGCACGTTCGTTTTAAGCGGTACCAGATCCACTTTAAATAAGTAAAGATTAATTAAAGCCGTTTCTGAAAAATGAAAAATGTAGTAGAGTATAAGAGTACCATGTACGCATTATACTTGGTGTTGAACAGTTTGAATGCCCAAGCAAAAATAATTCATGTGAAGCGATTACGAAAGTTTTCAACACACATATAGCAAACATTTAAACATCAGTTTACATTTACCCCTGGATGTACATGTAAGTATATAATAATAATAATAATACACAAATTATTGGACACTTATGTGGGGGAGGTTGGCTTCGATTCTGCGGACCCCCCCCTCCTTCAAATAATCCTGCATCCGCCCCCGAAAGACATGGTAAAAATTTTTGTTCTATACACATATGTTTTTAAAAAATAAATACAACTTTATTTATTTATTTATTTTTATTTTTGGACAATTCAGCATGTGATTCAATATTGATTTAGGGTGAAATGTACCTTTTAACTCTTAGCGTCGCTTTCTTTCGTGAGCTTTCCTAAGATCAGCTCGAATTAATTGCCTTTTGGGGGAAAATGGCACGACAGTCCAGGGAATTGCTTCCCTTAATGATGTTCGTAATTTCCGTCGAAAAGCTTTGTTAATATTCATGTCTTTTTGTTATTACTATTTTATTTGCACATATAACATGCAAATTGAACTTTAACATTTTTAACAGACACATTTTAGAACATACCCAGTTAGCCAGCTGACTGCTAAGTTTTTGTTGTTGTTGTTCTTCTTCTTCTTCTTATTTTTTTGTCGCGGCCTGTGCTGCCGTTTTTGCCATTTTCTTACCTGTCCTCTCATTTTTCCTAAAGAGAGGCAGTTGTTATGCATCATGAAATAACAGACGCAGTTTTGATCTCTGGTCTTTGATGAAAAACGGGGAAGGAGGAAAAGGAGCGGATGTTTCAGGGATTGCATTAAAAACATTTGCCAGAAAAAAATTACATAACAGTGATCTAGTAAACGGGCATGCTGAGTAAGTTCTTTTTTCTTTTTGTTTCTTTGATCAGCTGAAGCACCAGGAAGTAAATGAGGAATTGATAATCAGAGCCATTCAGCCATGGCAGAAGCACCAGCAGCAGCTTTCACAGATAATCTCTTAACGTGTGGCATCTGTCTGGGAGAGTATGAGGACCCCCGTGTGCTGCCTTGCTACCATACATTTTGTTATGGTTGTATATCTGACTATGCTTCAAAAACTGCATCTCGGGACGGGACATTTCACTGCCCTCTTTGTAGAGAAGAGATGAATTTCCCAAAGAATGGACTTGTGGAGTTGAAAAAAGATTTCCGTGTTAACAAAACGAAAGAGCTTCTGAGTCAGAGACAGCAGCATGAAGTCTCAACTCCAAATAAAGAAACTGATGTTAATAGTGTGACACAGATTTCCATCAGTTGTGAGAAACATCCTAATAATGAATTAAAATATTACTGTGAAGATGACGATACTGTTGTATGTGGTGACTGTGCATCAACAGATCATTACAGACATGGTATTGTGCCAGATGATAAAGTTGCAAAAAGCAACAGACATAAAATTAAAGCTGCCCTTCTGAAAACTATGAAAACAACGAACAGGTTTAAAGAGGCAGTTGCCATGGAAACGGCCATTCAAAAAGGGGACTCTCATATGAGGACAGTCACTGTCAAACACATCCAAAAGCAAGCTCAGAGTATGCGCATATACATTGACCAGAGGGAAGCGACATTGATATTAGAAATATACTCTGCTTACGACAACAGAAAAAACAGAGGGAGGCAAACAATAAGATCCGTGAACTTCACCATGCCTCCTTGCACAATGCATGTAACTATGCCCAGCACTTAATAACTAATGGCTCTGACTCTGATATCATGGTTCATGTAAAGCCTCTGATAGAAAGACTGGCAGAGATGGAGGGAGAAAATACCCGTTCCAGCTTTGTACACACCAGCACAGATATCCTACAGTCCTGGTGAGATATCTGTAGCTGGACTGGTGGCCATGTTAGGACAGGTGACGGTACAGCCACAGCCTCCATTTGCAGAGCAGGGAACAAATCTAACATTAGTACCACATCCTCCTGTTTTCTTAGAGAAAGCAAAATGTATGCACTCTTTCAGCCCCAAGCTGAAAGATGAGGATAGAATTGTCATAGCAAGATTAGCCAGGCCTAACCAACTACCAGACTCGGCACCTAAGGATCCTGAAATAACCGGTATATCGGACCACACTACCTGTTTTCAAGGTGTGTGTCAGATCGCATTTCGGAGTATCATACTCCAGAACAAATTTTGTAGGACGACTGCGGGCTCATCCACGCTCGGCTGAACAACCTTAAACTGTTCTCTTACTTTAGAGTACTCTATTTCATTGTCTCTTTGGGGGTATATGCAGGCCTACCCAACTACCAGACTCGGCACCGAATGATCCAGAATTCACTGGTAAATCGGACCACACTACCCGTTTTCAAGGTGTGTATCAGATCGCATTACACAGTATCAGACGCGACACCGCTATTGCCTAGTACGCGATGTGATAGTGACGATTCTTAGCGGGGTTGAAAAGCATTGCATCACCACTCAAAATTTGTTCAGGGTATGATAGTGTGTAATGCGATCTGACACACACCTTGAAAACGGGTAGTGTGGTCTGATTTACCGGTGAATTCTGGGTCATTCGGTGTCGAGTCTGGTAGTTGGGTAGGCCTGATATGGGGACTTTACGACATTCGGTTTGAATGTTTTAACCACTTTTGAGAGGGCTTTTTTGCATTGTATTAGATTAATGTGGCAGTTTAAGGTTCATCTAGGTGGCTTTCAAATTTATGCACCCGGTTTTAAAATCATATAGCGATTAAATACGACAATCGTTTACTAACCAATCAAGGTGACAGCCGAGCATGGGCTCATCCTGTCGGTGTTCTGACTGATACTCCGAAATGCGATCTGACGCACACCTTGAAAACGGGTAGTGTGGTCCGAAATACCGGTTAATTCAGGATCCTTAGGTGCCGAGTCTGGTAGTTGGTTAGGCCTGTTAGCCATAGATGGGGAAAACGTGTTAGCAGTGGATAACGGAAATCACAAAACAGGAACATTCACACATGCCCGAGAGTTTAAATTTGAAGTAAAACAAAACAGTTCAATTGATGCGGCTGTGTCAGAGACTTGGCACCTGTATATAACTTCAATGCATGACAAATGTGTGAAAGTGTACTCCACCAGAGGTCAGCAGGTGCCACGGGTAATTACACTGACCAGACAAGGTCATGTGATGGTTTGTGACAGTAAAAAGAAATCCATCTTGACATTCCATGCAGACAATGGACAGCTCCTGGACACTATTCCACTCAGTATGTGTGAATATCCAGAGTACATCGCAGTGAATAGTGTGAATGATAACATTGTGATATCAGACTGGGGCAATTACTGTGTACATGTGCTGTCACCTAATGGTGATCAGCTGTACCGGTATGGCACACGAGGCAGTGGTGATGGTCAGCTGTTGGGACCTCTTGGAGTGTGCTTAGACAGCTATGGTCACATCTTCAATGCTTACACGACGGACAGTGGGATAGTGGCACTGAGTTCACAAGGGCAGTTTATAAGATACATTGCCACTAAGAATGATGGTTTGTGGTGTCCTATAGCATTAGCCATCAACACTAGCGGCCAGCTGGTGGTGGCAGAAGAACAGGGCAAAATTAAGACATTCCAGTACTTACAGTAAATACTGATCCCTCTGTACAATGATAAAAACATATGAAACTGCCGATATTTGTAAACACTATGAAGGAACCAGAGTATAAGGTGTTGTTATTCTAATGAACATCTGTGATGGAAGACAAGTTCGCGTAAAATTCATGGTCCATAAAAAACTCCAGACGGCCGATTTTAAGATCCTTCGAAATTTAAGAACTATTCGAAATTCACGGTACATGATTTTATGTATTTATATATGATGGCCCGGAGATAAGTTTTGTGTGGTGTTTTGTTTTGAATAGTTCGCTAATGCTTTAGACCTATCCCCGCTTAAAAATAAAAAATAAAAAAAATAGAGGGCGAACGCTGCCTTTTCTCACGTTTTAGAACTATTATTCAACTGGTCAAAGAGTCAAAGAGGGGACCATTGTAGTAATATTTTTTTAGAAAACCTGAAACCAAAAAAGTTGTTCATTTGCAAATGTTAGCTTTTCAATAAATTTATCTTAAATTAAATCCACCAAACATTTACAAACATAGAAGTGAAATATTTCGTCAATTTATTGCAATATTGCAAAAAGATTTTACAACATACAAAAAATTGCTCATTTTCACATTTTTATTTTACATTGTATCTACTGTTGCTATGGTATAATATGACAACATTTTAGTATGAATAATGAAATTATATATGAAGAATTCCACTTTTCATAAGCTTAATCTTCTGCAATGGCAGGATTTATAGAATAATTTTAAAACAACCAATGTTTACACAGAAAAATAAGCCAACCGCTACAGCCAGTGTTTGAATAAGGAAACAACTATACATATTGTCACTGAGGGAACATAATTACGAAAATTCTTCAAATAGACTGAAAATAAATGATAAATAAAATTAAGGCAGTAAAATTTATCAATTTTCAGTAGAAAATGTAGAGAATCCAGTGGTCTATTCGACATTAAGACCGTGTCCCCTATGAGGGTCACTTAGAGGAGAGGGTCACTATGGGGGTGGGTAACCGGGGGGGGGGGGTCACAAAAACTGTAGGCTACATTCAACCACATTTATAAATAACTTCTACACTGATATTTCATTCAATTCAAATTCAGTTCTGGTCTCACAAAAATTCATTCGATTTTAAGCAAAAGTTGTTTTGGTCAGTAATGAGCATCAGCTTTCATACTTAGAAATACACTGCAAGTCCCAATATTGGACTTGTTTTAAGAAATAGTGACTATGAGTATCCATTTTTCTATGTTTCCAGGTCAGGATATCCATGTATCCAGGTTAGGATATCCATATATCCAAGTCAATGTATCCATGTATCCAAGCCATTATATATCCATGTCAGGATATCCATCTATCCAGGTGAGGATATCCATCTATCCATGTCAATTTATCCATGTATCCAAGTTAGGATATCCATGTATCCATGTCAATATATCCAAGTATCCAGATCAGTAGATACAATATAGGCCTTGCCTGAAGAGTTCTATCTGTCATAGATATTGGATAGAACAACTTCAACAGGAAACAATCAATGAACAAGTGCTTTCTGTGTGTTAGGTGTTTCTGATACTTAAAGCTTGCTCAAGTTCTATTCTTCTTTGCTGTACCTGAAAAACATTGGATAAAATATTAAGCTCAATTTGACCCTGGCAAGACTAAAAACATAATTAATAGATTATGTCAATACAACTAGTAGAAAGATAGCTGCACTACCATAAAACACATCTTAATACAGTAATGTTGTTACAAACTGATATAATACTTGTACAGTATTTCATCATCTACGTACAATAAAATAGGTCACTGTTTGCTGTGTGTACATTTATAGGTGCATGCTTGAGCATTTGGCAGAGTAAGAGCCCACTTAACTTGCCACAGATTATGAAACACCTAAAGTATTGGGCCTGGTCACCAACCACTCACCTTGCCATAGAAGTATCTACAGACAGCCTCCTGTGCCCAGGGCTGGTAGTAGTAGTTGGTGTGTCTCTCCTCCTCAGGGTTACCTGCCACATCTGTCATTGTCTGGAACATACACGCACACATACATTAACAAATAGTATCATACATTTACCTACAGCATCATCATGAATACACGCACACATACATTAACATACAGTACTATGAATACAGACACATTACCATACATGCACCGTTAACACAAGCACACAAATATTAAAATGCAATGACATGAATACATGCACACATACATTTACATTCAGTTTCTGGATCACGCACAAATACATTACCATATAGTACCAATAACACACACACACACACACACACACACACACACATTAACTTGCAGTGTCATAAATGAACACAAATGAATACAACAAAGAATTATTTAAGAAAGTTATATAAGCACTGTAAGCTTTCTATAACAAGTGTCCAGTACACACTGATGACTTCATGAAGAGTAGTTATATCATCTATAGGTTGAGAAATGTTACACTTTGCATGTACATACACGCACACACACACACAGTGCGATATAGGGTAGATTATCTTCAGATCACTGGTCTGAGAGACCTGTCACTTGTTTACACACACACACACACACACACACACACACACACACACAGGTCAGATATAGGGTAGCTTACCTTGAGATCTCGGGTCTGAGAGACCAGCCAGTTGTTTATAAACTCCTGTGGATCCTTGGCAAAGCTGAGAAGAAACTCTCTGTTGGTCTTCAGCTGGTTGATGGTTTCTACAGTCTCATGGATCTGAAATGACAAGGCACTTTACTAAATACACCATAGAAGTCCAACAGAATCAGTCCAATAAAGAGTCCATTATGATTTATACATGAAGTGTGTCCTAGGGGAGTGGCATAAATGGTACCATAGAGTCAAAGTTGATTCCTTCAGAATCCCATACTAATTTTCAGTATGGGATTTCAAGAGTTGTAAATATCAATGGGCCCCAAAATGCCTCTGATTATTGATGCAAAAGTTTGACACAGAT